>JACBKR010001054.1:0-46996 GCA_014218235.1 Colocasia esculenta | reverse complement strand
TCAACGGCGCATCCAAAAAATGAGAAAAAGAACATACATTTCAGATGCAGCCACAGGAGTCGAGTCACCCTCATCATCCTCCTGCCAAAGTTCCAAGAAAATGACTTTAAACTGTGAAGAACGGATATAATATGAACAAAATCAGACACCAATAACCCACCTCCTTGGCACCTTTAAGAAACTTGAAAATCTCATACTCGAGTCGCAAATTCTCCTCATCTCCATCAACATACAAAACCTTAAAGTAAATGTAAATATCAATATTATGAAGAGTAGATGACAAGTAAGATGGGATTTATAAGGTTAATTGAAAAAATAAAAACAATCACATTGGTACCTTATGCCTCATTGAAAAAGGATCATATGAATCAACAACACCAGAATAAAACCTGCAGAAAAGGGTACAAAATAATCAAACCACAAGACATGGTTTAACCACGCAAAGGAAAACTAAGGCAGGTCACAACAAGCTATCCTATGAATTTCTAAGGGACAATTTTAAATACAGAAATTAAATGACCTGTGCCTTGATATGGTATTCTTTCGTTGAATATTGGCATCAAAATCTTTGTTCTCAAAATTTATTTCATTATAAAATTCAAGAGTTGTGTTTTTATTTAACATATTTGTTATCGATGAAATAAATAATGAAGAACAGTGTCCGACATGCTGGCAACAAGAATAAAAGAAAGTGACACTTACTTTTAAGCCTATATTTTCTTTTGTGTTTACTGATTAGCACATCACATCAAACTATTTACCAGAAACCTAACCCAACCTTTGCCACCGGATGAAAAGGCCCACGCCATGAAGAAAGTTTAGCTAAGCCGCAGTTAACCTTTAACCGGGATGTAGAAAAGACCAACGGGCCCTTGAGAACCACCACTGTGATAGGATGCGAAGGTACCACCACAGCACTCTCAGAAAGGAAAAGGAATCTCGGTTCTTCCTTCCATGGAGGGTCTTATAGTCTTTTTGATATACAAACTTAGAAAGAATGTATCACAAAATGTTCTTTTCTGTATGGTGACTGATGGGCTTATTTGAAACTAATATAGATTGCAGGCACTATTTAGTAAATATATGGATTGGATTGGCTAATCAGTAAATATGAAAAAATATAGGGGCTAAAAAATCAAAATCTGTAGAAGAAAATGTCAGACAATAAGAAATCTATGTTCCATGGTATTGTGTAGAGTACCCTGTCACATGTCTTGTCTGACAAATAAATAAGGCCTCATATCATTTAACGAAAGAGGTTACCACTCTGTGAGCCATTCAGACAAGCAGTAACTACATAATTGTATAAATTAATTACACTATATATAGGAAATAAAAGAGTCAGCACCTTCCTAAACGAAGAAATAAATGATGGAGCACTTATGGCTAGAATGCAAGAAGCATGGTTGTTTCTCACAGGTCAATGGAGCACAATACACCAAGAGCCTGCCAAGTATGCTGCGATCACCGAGGTCACATTGTCACAGAGCCTTCACCAGCAAGGTAGCCAGCCATCGAGGACGCATTGGGCCACAAGGATTGGAAATAGAAGTTTGATTGGGGGTGAGGATGGGAAGTGAGAGTAATGGAAATGAGGACCAGATGGTGTCCAGGTTGGGGTCTTAAATGAGCTTCTGGGCATGACACCTTAAATAAGCCAACACAGGAGGCAAGCTACACAAGCAATTGTGCCCACCTTGGCAACTTTGGCGATCGACAAAGGGCAGAGCAATGTGACTTGTAGTTTCCTCTCCGGGCTTGGTATCCTAGGCAAGTGTCTCAAGAGCCACTTATGCAACCAACAAACAATTTGTTTACCTAGTCTTTACTTCTCAAACATATGTCGCATATTGCCCTCTTTTCCTCGATGTACATATTTTGTGGGCCAGGACCAGCCAAAACTAGCCTTTGCCATTAAAACCTAGAATTGTAGACCAGCAAGAAGAAGTTGGGTTTTAACTTTGACGAACAAAGAGAATCTAGTGACCTAAAGAAATTTATGTTCAAATCAAACCAGAAAATTCATGGCATAGGACACCAAGGAAATGCTTTATACAATTCTAATTCAGCTATGCATAGAATTTGGGTTGACCAAGTGAACCTGTGAAAGATGCATTGGCCAATGTTGATGCAGACATTAAAAACTGAGAGAGGCAAAGCCTCATAATAAGGAAAAGAATACTCTGTACTTTCAAATAAGATGGGTAAGGCATAATTTCTGTTATCTAATTAAAAGAACAGCCCACTGATTTCATTAAAATAAAAAGAAGGCAAATTGTAGAGTCTACAATCAGCAAATCTTATTTCATTAGGTACCAACTCATGGTAGCAAGTCACATAAACTTGACACCAAGTTTATATCGTATGTAAATATTCAGAAGCTAAGACTATTTCAATTTCCAATGCTCATTTTCGCCCCCTAAAATTGCCTATGAATCCTACCATTCATTCTGAAACTACCAATCACTAGCCCAGAGAATCAAAGCTGTGAAAATTCCCTTGTCAACTAAAGATATTTACTAATACCAGAGACATGACATACTGGAATCTCAATCATTCAGATAAAACTGAAACGTAAAAGATCAAACAACAAACTAAAATTTAAAAAAGTGCAAGAGAGCAATAGAGATTCAGCCAATTACTGTTTGTCATCTGGCCACCAGATCTTGATTTTTGCACCAACAAGACTCTCGTCATACTTCAATGCAACTTGAGGATTTTCAGAAACCTGGCAAGACAAATCAAGAATTTTTCACAAAACTATAGAGTTGGAACAAGATGGAACAGCTAGGCCACCGAATTAAAAACACAAATCCAAAAGACAAATCACGTTTTGAGAAAACAAGAATCCAAGTTCTGGACGTCTAAAAGAATTACAGTCGCACATCTCACCATTTTTTTTTCTGAAAGTGGGCAGTACCACAATTGTATTGAAAGAGAAAGAAGAATGTACAAGTATAGGAGTCCAAAAAGTGTAACCCCAAAAAGTATAGCCACCCAAAGCCCCTATACAAGCAAGCACACACCAACAGGATCCCCCACATACATAAGTACAATTGTGATCCCCTCCATAAAAAAGAGCTCAACAAAAAGCAAAAAACTAATTGCCCAAAGAGAGAAGAAGAGAGGAGTTTTGCTCCCCCACATTACAAAGATGCTTTTTGCCCAAAACACTACCTTCTCACAAATGAAAGAGAAGGTCCTTTCCTCTGATCTTGACTCCCTTTTGAAGATCTTTCTATTTCTTTCACTCCAAATCGCCCAAAGAGTGGCATGCAGGACAAGCCACCACAAAATGGAATCACCCTTCAGCGCCCATTTCCTGCTCCACTTAAGGAGGAGCTGAGCAACCCCCTGGCATGGGCTCAAAGTATACTGAAATGTACGCCCAACTCTTCTCTAAATATCTAGGGCATAAGGGTAACAAGTAAACAAGTAGTCCAAATCTTCCTCCTCTTCTCCACAAGGGCAACATGCTGCGGGCATGGCCAGGATGAAGAATGCAGGTCTATCACACGTCGGCAGCCGGCTGTGTAAAATCCTCCAAATCAACACCTTGACCTTGAGAGGGCTATTGGTCTTCCAACATGGGGAGCAGCAAAGTGACGAAGGCCTCCATCCGAAATAATAGAGTAGGCTGATCTGACCGAAAAACGACCAGATGAATTCCATCTCCAACTGTCCACTACAGAGGCGACCACCCTGACCTATAACAAAGATCGAAGAAGAAACTGTAGCTAGTCTATCTCGTCGAGAGAGAGGTGTCTCTTGAAGATAGGGGACCAAATGCCCCCAGACAGCTGCCCATCAAAACACTCGGCCACGGAAGCATCCAGCACCCCAACGATAGCGTAAAGCCTAAAGAACTCCTCAACAAGTGTGAAATCACCCTTCCACCTATCATGTCAAAAGGAGGATCTCAGACCATTACCAGAGTACACAGCACACTAAACTCTAATGACATCAACACACTGCAAAATGCATCTCCAGATAGAAAAATAATAAGCAAATGGGGCAGGTGGAAGTCCCACACTCTGACAGAAGAATAGTACTTCTGAGAAATCAGTTAAACCCAAAGTCCATCATCATCTGTCCCTAGCCGCCAAATCCATTTGCATAGAAGACCCAAATTAAAGTCTCTAATGTTTCTTGCACCCACACCCCCTGCCTCCTAGCTTCTACACTCTCTTCCCCAAGAGATGTCGTGTCAACCCCTTCTATTATCCATACAGCCATTCCAAAAGAATCTAGCCTCTATGCCTTCCAATTTCCTCGCCACTGTCTTCGGGATTCTAAAGATGGAGAGGAAGTAGGCAAGTTGTTCAGCACTGATCTGCATAAAACCAGTCAACCCCTATAGGATAACAACCTAACTTTTCCATCCTGCAACCTAGACTCAAATCTCTGAATTACTGACTGCTAGTCTCTACAATGGAGAGCTTCAGGGGATCAAAGGGAGACCTAAACAGGTGAAAGGAAAGGCTCAAATCTGGTAGCCCAAAATGGAGGAAGCATGTGTAAAGGCAGAATCCTCCATGTTGATCCCTGCAATGTGGCTCTTGCCATAGTTGACCTTCAAACCACTGATATCCTAAACCATCTCAAGAATCAATCTGGCATCAATCAACTGACTCTCCTCATCTGCTAGAAAAAGAATTGTGTCATCAGCAAACTAAAGATGAGAAATGTTGCGGTCATAATGACCAATCTGGAAACCTCGCACCAGCCCCGCTGCCTCTACTCTCAACACCAAAGCATATTTAGAATCTGAGCCACAAGAACAAAGAGAAGTGGGGACAAAGGGTCACCTTGCCTGAGTCCTCTCTCACTAGCAAAGACTGAGGAGGGCTGCCCCATTGATGAGGACAGCAGAGGAGGCAAAAGATATACACTCCCTGATCTAGGCAACCAAGATTGGTGAAAACTCATCTTCAAAAGCACCTACATGATACACCTTCCATATCACTGTCATAAGCCTTCTGAAAATCCAATTTCAGTATCACTCTTCTTCCTCTGGAGCTTCATAGCATGTACATATTCATGTGCAACAAAGAAATTCTCTTGGATGTATCCCCCCCCCTAATGAAAGCCCTCTACTGTTGATTAACCATACCATCCAAGACCCGCTCTAGCCTTATGGCCAGCACTATAGCAATTATCATGTATGAATTGTACAGTAAGGTGATGGGTCTAAAGTTTGTCCACTCCTATGCAGCCCTCTTCTTAGGAATCAGTGCTAACAAGGTTTTGTTGGTTCATGAAATCGGCCGATCCCGATTCCGAATCGGATCGGCCATGGCCGATCCGGCCAGTTTTGGCCCAGATCAGCTGATTCTGGCCGATTCAGATCGAGAATCGACCCGATCCGAATAGGGATCGGCCCTCCGATCCGAATAGGGATCGGCCCTAGTCGATCCGATTCCATTTTCCATGTTCAGGTGTGCTTTGCCCTCCTGGAATTCCCTGGCAACTCCAATAATGTCCTCCTTCACAATACCCCAACACTGTTGAAAAAGGATCATAAGAAAACCATTCGGCCCTGGTGCTTTGTCCCAGAGCAAGAAAATACTACTTGCTTGATCTCCTCCTCCAGGAACGGGCCCACAAGAGCTTGACTATCAACCATATAGATATGAAGGGGGATCATCGGGAAAATTAGGTCTACTCCTCCGCAACAAGGCTAAGAAAATAATCTCTGGCATGTGCTCGTACTGCTCCCTCCTCAGAAATAGTAGACTCTCCCACCCGGATGGAGGAGATGTGGTTATTCCTCCTTCTGCCTGTAGCAACCCTGTGGAAATAGAATGTATTCTTGTCACCTTTGACCCATTTTCCCCTGGACCACATCTTCCAGTAAATTTCTTCTCTAACTAGAATCGCTTTATATTTTGCCTTCAAAGACTCCCTTTTAACTCTATCCTCCTTGTCAAGGAGCTCTGCCTCTTCCAAATTATCTAACACCCGGAGCCACTCAATGATCTCCTCCTACTTGGAAGGAAGATGCTTGCTAGCACCCCATCTCCTAAAAGTCACAGATAGATGATGCAGCTTCTGAACCAAGGTGGCCATGAAAGAGCTATGCTGCGTACAAGAATTCCATGAACATCTGACTGTGTCAAAAAAGTCCTCCCTTAGCCAAAATCTCTCAAATCTGAAAGTCTGTCACCTCTCTCTACCCCTGCTGATTTTCAAAAGGATAGATTTATAATCTAAGACGAGCGTACTAAACATGAGACCTGAGCAAATGGAAGACTTAAGTCGGGTGGGGTAGTCGACTAGTCGGCCTCCGACTTTTTTTTTTTGTTTCTTTGTTGAATAAAGTGGGGTGGCCTATGCCCTATGATGCATGGATTAATAACTTATTTCTCTGAATACCATTTAAGTAAATGTTTATATTAGTAGTTTCATTTACTCAATATATTACATATAAATAAGGAAGTACCCCCATTTGAATACAATAAAAATATCAAAAAAAATCACATCTCTTACAAAATCAACTCTCCAGTCGAAGAAGAAAATCCTGATTTTGAAGATTCTATCAAAATGGCGACTTTTTAATTCCTCATAATTTAGTCTAACTAAAATTTTCATAATTCAAATAAACCACGTAGAACACTAAAAATCCAAATCAAACGTACATATGATTTCTCCAATGGACTCACTCTCCTACTGACAGCACTTGATCTCTTGCAGAAGTCACATATATGTTTTGACTTATTTTGCCGAATGTTGAATTTTTAGTATTCCATGTGGCTTATTCGAATTATAAAATTTTTAATTACATCAAATTTTGTAAGGATAATAATTTTATGATTCAATAGCAAAATCTAGTTTCTGAATTAAATTTCGTAACAATATTAATTCAGTGAGATTTTTTGTGATGCTTATATCTTTAAGTATGAAGGCATACACCCTCAACACTAACAATCAACAAGAACCATGCATAAAAATGGGGGGAAAACCTGAAAAAATAACTGACTTAAACTTGAGGCGGCCGACTTGCCGACTAATCGATCCGACTAATCCTTGGGGGTGGGGGGGGATCATACGACTCGGACCGATTAATCCGTTTTAAAACATTACTGACACCAGGGATCTATCCAGCCTAGAGCAAACAAGAGCAATCCTCATATTTGACCATGTGAACTTTGCATTTGCCATGCCAAGATCAATGAGGGCAGCCTGTTGATGAAGTCACAAAAATCCTATATCTCCCCCACATGGAGAAAATCACCTGATCTCTCGGATCTCGAAGTCACAGCATTGAAGGCGTCCCCTATACACCAAAGGCAAGCCGAAGTAAAGTGAAACTCCATAAGCTCCTGCCACAAAGTTCTCTTCTCCTCCCTAGACCATGGATGGCAGAGTCGGGTCGGGTGGCTGGGTCGGCCCCAGCCGATCCCGACCCTGAGTCGGGCTGAGTCGACCTGAGTCGGGGCAGTGGACTTTGTAAACCAGTCCTGTGGGTGGGTCGGTGTCCCCCCCCCCCGAGTCGGGTCGCCAGGGGCCGACCGACTCAGAGTCGGCCGACTCCGCTCCGAGTCGGCCGACTTTGCCATCCATGCCCTAGATTGGGGGCCATAGACCGGAAAATCCCAAGAGAAGCCATCCTTCAAAGACTGGAAATGAAGAGTTGATAACCCAACACCTCTATGCATGTCTTCTTCCTCCTCCACATCGTGGGTTCCACAAAACGAGGATACCCCCAGCTGTACCAACAACCGGGGAGGCCACCCCCTAGAAAGCCTACTTCCCCCGATGTCCCTCCACAACTCTCTCTCTCTCTCTCTCTCTCTCTCTCCTCTCTCTCTCTCTCTCTCTCTCTCTCCCGCATTACACTTAGTCTCCTGGATACAGAGGATATCCACCAATGAAGTGATGAAACACAACACCAAAAGTTGTGGATCTAAAAGTGAAAATCTGAGCCACTAAGGTGACGTAAAAAAGAGTGCAACAAAAAAACAATTATTTCCAAATGATTTCCAAAAATCATGCCGGAATTTATCTCAAAAATTCTCAATGTTCTAACACATTTCTTCTTACCTTAACACTTCCAAGATGCATCACATGTCAAAATTTGTCTTTCTTCTGAGCTATTATATATATGAAGATCCAGTTACAACAAGGAATGGGCTGTGAAATCCGAGTCTGTTGGCCAAGTTCTTTAACGACCATGTAACCTTCTACTGGTCTGTTATCAAAGTAGAGAAGCCTCTGTAATAATATGTAGTGAGTAAATTAGAGGCACTACATCAGTGCCTTAGGTCATACATTTCCTCTTTCTAATTGTCTATGTTTTTTGGATGGGTGGCTTTGGGTAAGACTTTGACTGGGTACTTTACTTCACTGGGATCCACAACACAAACAGGAGAGGTTAACTACCCTTAAACATATCACACCTTATCACTTAATATGGGGGAGGAACACATACCACATAACAACATACAAACAGTTTGTCATAAAATTATTATTGACAAGTCAATACAAATAGCATATAGAAGGTCACAGATGGTAAGAAGTCAAGAAATGAAGTTTGGGAAGGGAACATGTTAAAAAACTATATCACCTCCTTTTCTTGGACATGCTTCGTCCGAGATTTCATTTTGGGAGTTTCCACTACATGATTTTCATCTTGGGCAGTTTTAGCATCAGTCTTAACTGAGGAAGCTTTTTCCTTTAAAAAAAATGGCAAGATAAATGAGAATTTAGAGCTCTTCTATCAAAAAGAACAATACCATTAATCAAAATCATTGCGTGAATATACAGTGTTTATATAGCTCATACCTTTAGGTGAGAGTCAACAGCAACATTGTCCTCAGAAGAACGCCTACCCGTCCGCTGCTTGGCCTTGGAGGCCCGACGCTTTTTTGAAATTTCCCCTTCCCTGGCCTTCTCCCTCTGTGGCTTCATTCTTCCAAGATGCTTTCCTTCTGAATCACTCATCACATCTAAATCCATCTTTGAGTGAGACTCTGCTGACGGATTTCCACCATTGTCCACATTCCTAAGAGGTCCTTTCTTCACTGATTGCCCATGAGCTTTTGGCTCTAAATCACTAATACCCTCATTCTGCTTCTTGGAGTTGATATCCGTGGAAGGCGTTTCTTCATTCTTTGTATGTTCCTTTACCATACTCTTTCCTGTACCAGATGGTGAAACAGGCAAACCTTCATTTCCTCTACCTTTCTTTGATGAGTTCTTTGAACCAGATGGGCGACCCCTCTTGGGGCGAACTGTCTCAGGAGATTTCTCACTTGGCACAGATGAAATCGTAGATGCCTCATCTTTAGAAGATTTTTCTGAAAGGGGTTGAAGCTCAGTTGTTTTTGCATCTGTTTTCAATGCAATAGCTTCAGTTTCTTTATGAGCAGCACCTTCAGCTTGTGAATTATCAATTTCCTTATTACTGCCTTCACTCCTATTGAGAGATTCTGCGGTCTCCTTATCACCATCAATTCGAGACACAGCAATGTTTTCCAATGTCTGAGTTGCAGAATCACTTTTGTGATCCCCAGCTTCCTTGGTGCTGGCACCCAATCCAGTGTCCACTTTATCTGCCTCCACTCCAGAAGTGGTTGTACCTCTAGCAAGATTACTATGACCTGAATCCTCGATTTTCTCTTGGGGCAAATCCCGTTCAACAGATGAATCACCATTCTCAGTCTGCACTGTCCCATTACCCATTATGGACTTTGAAGACTTGCCAACTGCATTACTGACTCCTTCAGAGCAAGCAACTTCTGGCTCCAGCTTTTCAGCACCCTGATTAGCACAAATCCATTCAGAGACAAAGCCAAGTATTCCTCTGTGAATATCAAATAATCAAATAATGAATATCAAAGGAAAGATGAAGTACCTTTGGTAGCTCATCAGAAATGGTCCTCACAGACAACTTGCTGTCATCTGCCTGAGCATAGCGATTCCACCAACAGTAAGAAATAAAAAGGCAAATTAACAATACTGTGTGCAAACTATAGTCAACTAGTTGAGGATTTAGACACTGAGATAGATCAATCTCAAAGCCAGTAACGAAAAGGCCGTGCCAACTAAATCATATCTTTATCTCATTCATAATGTACATAAAAGTACACATCTCCCTGTGGGTTAGAGCACTGTTCTTAAAATCATGATCAATGTCCAAGGATCAAACGATCAGGATTGACCAATGAATCAAGAAACAATAGGTTCAAAGAAGTGGAATCTGGCATGAACAAGTACACTGCCGTGAAATAAATGGAGGTTAAAGAGACATCAACAAAGTCCAGCAACTTCAAAGCCCTCTCTGTGGTCCAGAACTATTTTCATGTCTTTTTTCACTGGAATGCAAGATGTTGATTGTGTTTCACTAATGACAAATTAAAACAGGACTTTTTTTAATAACTAAACATGGAAAACTAAATCATGAGAAAGGAAAATAGGTTTACCCACCAAGAATTCGCCAGACATATTCAAGCCACCATGTAATAGCTGATCAGAATCTGCTTGGCATACCGAGGCAACGATATCACTAAAATCATCCAACGAAGAACCAAGAGACTGAACAGCCTCTCCTAAGCAAGGTTTTAACTTCAAAGCACAGTTGCCTATTACTGTTTCCGCTAATTTCCGTGCAATTTGAAAGGTGTCCTGTCAACATGAATCTATTAGACCATGCAATATCATAAAAAGCCATAAGAATAAATGGGAAAATAAGCACAACATAGTGTCCTACCTTATTGTCCTTCTTCACAGTTGTTAACAGACAAGACAAAAGATCCGGTGAGATTTCTTCACTTTCCTCTAAGACAACCGTCATTATCATTTCCATTGAAGAGAGAACATTTCCAGGATGGCTATCCCTGTAGGTTACATATATTTCTCATTAGGCATTAAAAATATAAAGGATATGAAACTGAGAAGTCAAGGCAAACTCAAATACTTAAAAAAAATAACAGCAGACACGCCAAAGATAATGGAAATCAGACCATGACTACTGCTCCAACAAGGATGGGATAATCAAGTCCATTCAAACACTTGTCTGCAACTACAGAATTATTAGAATGAATCAGGATAGGTGGACTTGTCAACAACTAAAGAATCATTCAACAGAAATCATTACATGGGAAGAAAGAGGCATCAGGATAATGGATGGAATTGAGGAATCGCATATTTTAAGAAAAATCATTATAGTGGGATGATACTTTCAGTGAAATAAATTATTACAGGGTTTTTGCAATCTTCGTTTTTCATTCAAAAACATAATTATCCACACACAACAGGACACCTGAAAATAGATTTATGCATAAACAAGGACACAGTGATCCAAGCCTCGAACGCTTACGTATATTTTCATGTACACACACAGTAATATTAACTTTACTGGTCAGAAATTTCTGTAAAACTCAGCCAATTCTGGCCAAAATTTGCATCCACATATTCTAATAACACAAAATCAATCGTATATTTTCATGTATACATACAGTAATATTAACTTTACTGGTCAGAAATTTCTGTAAAACTCAGCCAATTCTGGCCAAAATTACATCCACGTATTCTAATAACACAATCAATCGTACCATACTTTCTCCAAGGCAATGAATTCTTCTATTAATAGAATAAGTACAGAAATTTACATCTCAATAACCACACACACAGAAATTACCGAAAATATAAGGTCCTTCAATTCACTTGACACTAAAGAACCAAAGAAGAGAGAAAAAGCTTAACAGCAATTTCTTTTAGGCTGGAACTGAAGATGGGTTCTTCAAGAGCATCATGAGGTGTGGCTTATACTTGTCCATTATGACACTATTGGGCCATTGGCTAGTTGGAATGAGAGAACATGAGGATCTTTTCAGAGGAAAACCCCGACAACAGATAGCAACCTTCGTTTGTGATAAGCTGGGGGAATGGGCACACTCAATTTTCAATGTAAACGAGAGTCCTCTTTTTTTGCATCCCATCGACAATATTTAACACGCATTGAGCGAGCTGTGAAGGCTAGTTAGGTACCGCACGCAGGTAGAGCATATTCCAACATTTCGGAGAACTGATATTGTGTATCCTCCTCATGGGATCTTTCTTGTTTGCACCGATTCTTTAAGGTTATGAAAAATCTCAGAGTCCACGGAGACTCCCAGCTCATCATCAAACAGGAGTCTACACAACTCCCTGGCTGCCTGGTCGTTTTCATTTTTCGACACTGACGCTTGTAGTGGAGCATAAAACATCACGTCTGACAAGGTATAGCATAGCATCAGAGGTTATGATGTCGGTGCCCCCATGGAATTGGTGGCTGCATCAAACGCCCCACTCCAAAAAGAAACAAAAAAAGAAGAAGAGAAAAAGAAACCGAAAACATGATACCAAAGAGAAATACTATAGTGTCACACTTTACTACAGTCTGTCCCTATCATCAGTCAAACTGAAGTTCAGGAACTTCATCTTGGTCATCAGATCATTTGACCAGCCAACAAGGATGAGAGTGGCACACCAAGTGGCAAAGTTGGAGAACCATAGCCTCTATGTTGTCATAGACAACTGAGGTGATTGCCTATGCCATGAGGCAGGGTGGGGTCGCCTCGCTCGGCCTCATTTCACCTCAACAATCGCAGGCCTCAGTCGCCACCCTCTCTCTTCCTGTCCCACACACAAAATGGCCCACAAAAAGGCCATTTAAGCTAATAATGTTCACTTTCTATCATCATCTAGTGTATTTATGAGAATGAATTTGTCTACTTGCAATTTAGCCCATTAGATGTTACATATACAAATGAATGGATTAGTGAGTTAAACAATAATTTGACACATAATAATGAATAGTTTAATGAAATATATTAGTTTTATGCATCCATTTAGGTGATATAATATATAAATTCATATATCTGAACATGCTAGTAGACAAACATAGCAGACTAAAACATGGAGACATGATGCTAAAGTTCATGTGCATATTTAAGATTATTGCTATAAGCATTAAGCAGATCCAGACATAATTACAACTAGCTTGTTTTGAAGCATAATCACTAATGGTAAAAAGATAAGACAAAAATTATGTACACAGTCATTAGCTGCAATAACTTTGATCAATCAAATATTAGCTTAAAAATGACAGCTGCGAGAATGTTTTACCTTATTGTCTTCAGGAAATAATAGAACATCTCTAGAATCAAAGCGTCACACTCAAGGTCCAGCATCACTACACATGATCTAACCTTGGCAACAGTTTCCAAAATTGATACCCTCTTTGAATAAGAACGATTTGCATCTCATCCAGTTTCTCAAAAGATTCAACAATCGTCTGAAAGATTTCCTAAACAAATGCATACAAAGAGCATACACCATCACCAAGCAATACAGAACGCTTTACAAAAGCTGAGTGGAAAGTAATCATAAAAGTTGAATCAAGAAGTATATCCAGACCTTCATTAAGTCATCATCATATGGAGCCTCTGGTGCCGTGATTCTAGTAATTTCACTGATACAAGATGCAACAGCGACCTTCACATCTACATCTGAATGTCCCAAAAGCTCCTTAGCAATCAGTCCCTTCATTGCAGGACGAAGTGCAGCGGACATTGACTGGGACGGTGACTGCTCCACTCTTGACAATAAAGTCTCAGCTTGCTTCCAGATGAAAAAGAAGAATCGAGAATTCTAGCAAGTTAGTTGCATCTCTGATAAAAATAATCATAACAATAATAACAATTTAACAGACAAATAGCACATACTAAAAAATGTGAACTTTTTTTGTGAACCAATATCACAAACAAAAATGTTAAGTCTAAATCCAAAGATGTTAGTTACACCAGGGAAAGAGCCAATTGAAAGTGATATCAAACTAGTTAATAACAAGTAGATGGGCTGTCATACAAAAGGAACTAACACATTATTGCTTCTAATACGAGACATTGTAGACTGCTCATAAAGATTGGCGAGCATTTAAAAGCAGCAATAGTGGATATGCAGATGTTGATGAGAGGACAAGGTAAACACCATCCCAGACCTATCCCTAAGAGTATCTAATTTGGACCACGAATTCCAGGAAGACAGGGACGCTGGACCTGAGTTGCTTAGCATCCGTTTCAAGCCGGATCAAGTACAACTCATGGTCCTCGCACTCTCATGCACCGTGAATTCCGACCAAAGAAACGAGTATTCTCCGAGATTGGTATATTGCAAAACTCAAAATTACCAATGCGAAGCGCCATATGCGAAAAAATAACATTGCAAACGCTGACAGAAGGGATGCTGCACCAGAACCTCACCAACTTGGACAACAAAGCCAAGCCCTAGACAGAAAGGAGGACACAACACAACAAAGCAAGAAAACCCAAGATCCAATCAACCCCACACGTTCAACAAAATCACCCCACACTCCCAAGTAAAAACAACCACAAGGAGACCCCCCGAAGAGAGAGAAACGCATCCCCGCACGCAGCAAACACCAAAATTAAGATAAACCGGAAACCAAAAAAAAAAAGGAGAGAGAGAAAACCGGCCGCAAACATGAAATGGAGGGAGGGCAACGGGAATGTTCTCCTCTTACGTCAAGGAGAGGAAGAAGCTCGTCCACGGCGGAGGGCGGGCCGAGAAGCCTGTTCCCGATCTCCAGCAGCACTCCTCCAGCCCCTTCTCCGCGCCCGCCATCTCCTCCCCCTCCCCGAGATCTCCCTCGGACCTCCGACCTCCCCCAGCAATTCACAACATCGAACCCCTACAAAACCTCTAGAGCACCTGGCCGGAACCCCGGGAGCTCGAGCAGGAGAGAGAGAAAGAGAGAGAGCTAGGGTTTGCAGTGGCAGTCGAGGAAAATATATATTTTTGCCCTTTTCCGTTTGGTGTTCGGTGTTTCTGGCGCTCCAAACGGGAAAAAGAAACAGGTGTCCCCTCCGCGGCAGTGAGGGCGGTAGCCCGTAGAACGGGGGCATTTTGGGGATTTCGGATTTGGTTTCGACGGTTTTGTGCAGTCCAGCTGTCCATTCTCGTCTGATTCGGACCCTTTTCCCACTTCAAAAGACGGATATGCCCTTAGCAATGGAGAAAAGGTCGGTCGTGTGCTGGGGACGCAACTTAACTAGCAAGTGGCAGCTGGCACGCTCGGTTGGTACGGATTCAGAAGTGGGTCCGGACTCCGAAGCACACCCAACACACATATATATTGGAAGTATTAAACAATTCTGCATAAAGATAGATTAGATGAAGTGGGTGGAGTGGGAGTTCATTTGATTTCAAATGTTCAAACAAAATAATGATGGTTGAAGTGGTCTTTTATTTTTATGGGAAATTTAATTGAAATAGTTAGAGGTTTTCAACTTCCCATATCCAATTTTTGGTTGTGTGTCAAGCTGCACAAATTTACTACTAAAGTCACCCACGTTTTGATCAAGTTTCATCATTCTATATTACATATTGCTTAAATTTTTGAATTACATATTATGAAAAATGAGAAAAAAATTCTATTTTGGATATGGTTAGTTAAGAGGAATGTTACGGTGCTATGCTTTTCCGTCACGTATTTTTCTCACTTTTATCTTATCCATTCGAAGAGTGTTCGAAGCCGATAACGTGATTTTATCCACATTAAATAAAAGTCATGTCGCAATTAATTGAGCGGTATGTTATGGCGCCACACTTTTTGACATCTTTTTCACCACTCTCATGTTGTTAACATAATTACAAGATCATATGTCGGAAGTGAATCACTTAAATTCTCTTTTCTCCACGTAGTTCCATCTTATCCATTCAACTATAAAATCACGTGTCGGAAGTGAATATGCTTAAATATAAATTGTAATATTTTTCATTCAACTAGCTATATTAAGAAAATAGAGGGGGGAGTAATTGGAAGTATTGCCATTGGTAATTAACAGGAATGTTATATTGCCACCTTTTTCTTTGCATTTTCTTTGCTCTCATCTTACTCATATAATTACAAAATTATGTTTTCAAAGTGGTTTAAGTTTGCACTTATGTGGTTCATCTCTTCTTCGTCGAATTTTAAGAGGTTGTTTGGACACAACTAAACATAAAGTCAAATAAAATTATTATAAATGTATTTATCATAAATTAACTATTATAAAGATAATGGTAAATTAATTAGAAGTCTCTGACTGTAACAGGGAAGTCCTTACTGTAACAGGACTTAACGTATACTGTAACAAGTGATAACACTAACTGTAATGAGTTCCAACTCTGTTAGAGACTAACAAATAAGTCAAAAATCTGATAGGGGCTCCTAATTAATTTACCCTAAAGATAAAATATATGAAGTAGGTGGAGTGAGTTTATTTGATTTCAAATGTTCAAATAAAATAAAGATGATTGGAGTATGTTTTTTGGAAATTTGATTGTAATAGTTAGAGATTTCTCAACTTTCCATATCCAAGTTTTTGTTGTATGTTAAATTACACAAGTTTACCATCATTGTCACTTATGTTTTGATATAGTTCATCATTCTATACTTACATATAATTGAAAATTTTGAATTATAGGGTTTTCCTTGCAATACTATGAAAAAAGAGGAAATAATTCTATTTTATATATGGTTAATAAAGATGAATATTATGGTGCTACTATTTCTGCCACATATTTCTATCGCTTTTATCTTATCCATTCGAGATATGATCAAAAGTGGATAACGTGAATTTTATTCACACTAAATAGACGTCTTGCTATAATTAATTGAGTGACAATTTATAGCATCACACTTTTTGTAGCAACTCAGATTATTATAAATTAAATAAGTTAAATAAATTAATTAAACCTCCAAAAAATAAAGGAAATAAAATAAAGTCTAATATAAAGAAGTTAATGGACTTAAGTAATGGTCCATAGCAAAATTATTGGTTCAAAATTAAGTAAAGAATAATAGAATAATACAATATTAATATTTAATTCGTAATGTTCATTATCTCTTTAGATAAAGTAGGTTAAATTAACTTAAATATATTAGACACTGATGAAAATTCGTACTTACGACCTATCTTAATTTGGAAAGCAAATTTCCAACTCAATCTAACTCTAATTGGACTTTAGAAGGCTTAAGAGATAGAAATAAATATAGAAAGCTCTTAATTAAAACGAGTTAGAGTTGTATTAAGAAATAAAAAGTTAAAGTATATAAATACACTCCAATTCCCCTTATGGCCGACCCTATTCATATTTAGAGTTTCTCTATAATGTGAAGGGAAGGCTATAGGAGGAGAAATTCATGGCAAGGATGTGCACAAGTTGTTCTTCAACTAGTTCATTCTATTTTCCCTAATTTCACAAGTTCGATTAAAGGTAGTCATTCTCTCAAACAAAATATAATTAAATCTCCTCATAGGTTGTTCATGATATCAGAAATGAAACTCTCATGTTTTCCCCAATTCCTATCATGCCATCTAAATTATTTTACTTCTAAAGTTTTATGAACATGTATGCACCTGACTCTTGTTCTTGCTCTCTACCCATGATAAAAGATCTTTATCTACATGTCTATTCCATGATTTTTACATGTTTATAAGTCCGATATCTTCGTTTTAAAATTATTTCACAATTTTTCATACATCCTACGAAGAGATTTAATTGTTTTAGTTAGTGTCATCTTCAAATCACTACATGGTGAAAGCTAGGATGACAGAGCCTACTGTAGACGATGTTCTTCCTCAATTCTTCGGAAAACACTCACCCCACGACGGGAAATATGAGATTTAAAAGAAAGGTGACTAATGGAAACGGAGATGGAAATGTGGAAATCGAAAATGTGCGTGTGTGCACGAGGAATGTGTCGCGATCGCCAGGTGCACGTGGGCACCGAATGTAACGGGCGGAAAGGAAATGACGTAGCGTACTTACCTCCACCCGAAGAAAAGTGCGGGAATATGCAGTGGATTCTCCTTCATTCTCCCGCCGGCCGGCCGACGAAGAAGATTCAATTCCGGATACCTTACAAGAAAAGAAACGACAAGAAAACTAAGTGAAGAAGGGGTTAGGCTGTGTGGTGTAATAAATGTAAACGGGAAGAAAATGTAAACATGCAAATGGGGGCTAACACACCTCGTGGAGGAGGTGTCAAACCCCTAAGAAGTAGGTGGGTGAGAGAATGCTATGTGCATGTGTGGTGAAGATGTGACGAATGCATATGGATGAAAAGACTAAAAACGGGGAATTGAGAAGATGGGATTGGTGGCGTAGCCCGTTGGCGACGGAGAGGGGTGGGGATGAAGAGGATGCCGATGGGGTTCCTCCCGCCACGCTCCAATACTCGAGAGCTCCGCCACGCGATGGAGTCGACACGAGGACGATGTACGTGCCCCACCTCGACCCCGGAATGCAAGCTCCCGATCCGTCGGACTCCCGCCTCGGAGGGTTGAAGAGTTGAAGCTCGGAGGTTGAGGGGAGGATTCGACAGGGCTTCGTCGTACTTGAGATTGGTTACCAAATGAGCTCCCCCGGGGTCTGTATTTATAGCCGAAAATTGCGTCCACTACAACGGACGCCTATTATCATTAAAGAGCGTTTGTCTGACAAGCTGCAATTCAGAAGATTGCCTGATTTGCGTGCGATTTGACATTATCATGATGGTTGTAGCTGTAAGCTAGGTTGTGAATCGCGTCTGGGTGGTTGGCCGCGTTTTCTTAGGTAAATCGGATCTTTGACGAAATCATATCCTTGATTTGATGTTTATAAAACGCGACGAGCCACCCGGACGCTTTTCAAACAGACATCATGATTGCTGACATGGCATCCATTAAATGGAGCTGACAGTGTGCAATCAGAGTGTTGACTTTTAATCCCGGTGGGTCAGGCGGACGCGCATTATTCGCTTCTAACTTTTGACATGGATCAATACTGGAAAAAGGGCGTCCACTGTATTGGCCGCGAATAAATGAAGCTCAACAGACCCTTGGAAAAGAAATCTCAAAAACCCTATAAAAATCTAGAAAAATAGAAAAATCACTCAAGAGGTTATTGAGAAGAGCCAGTTCGAGGCATCGTGGTATAACATGGAATTTACTCAATGTGCTGCCAAATTGGCGTGTCTACAACTGCCTCGCCGTGGCGTCTGCTTTGCAAGGTAGTGAGGCGAAGTGATATGAAGTGAAAGAAGTGGAGTGGCATGATATGTGTGGAACGAAGCGGAATGACTGAAAAGTAGACGCCAAGGTGTGATGAGACACGCCTCAACAACACATGACAGGAGTTGTTCTTCAGTCCATAATGAAGTGGTTTGTAGACAATCTCAAGAGAAAACTCAATGCTTCGGAGAAAGGGGTGTGCAAGTGGGCACGGAAAAGGAGAAAGATCAACTTCCAGCGTCGGGGAAGTACTAAGGACACAATCCGTTAGGTTTCACCTTTGGGGGCGTCTGCCACTGCCACAGGTGGATCTTTGGGAGAATAACTAAATTGAAAGAAATCCAAGGCAGTGAGTTTCTCAAGCGATGATCTTCAAATAACAACACAATGGACTGAGTACTTGACTCAGAGTGGAATATTTCATGTTATCTGGAATCGAGGAACAAGTGGCTCTCTTCAGTTAAAACGAGAGTGATTTTCCGGAGTTATGCTCAAAAGGTCCTATATGATGCATGCTGGGCTAAAAGAAAAACATAAAACAAATAAAAATATAAAATAATTAAGGATAATATTGTTACGTTGCGGAAGTCAAGATACCGGACGGAACCGTCGTCCTTCCACAACGTAACGACATATCCTCAAGTCGTAAGACTCCTCTGGAATTGTCATTGTTTTTGGCAGCAGAGGGGAACTCAAACTCAAGTTTTGTCAGAGCCTCGAGGTCTTTGATGTGCTCTAATAAAGTATACCATATAGTAAAATACAATATATACAATACCGGGGTGGCTGCCGCCTAGGATGAGTGAATTGTGCGACAAAGGTCGTTTAGATCCTGCTCTCAAAACAAATTAGAATTTGACAAGCAATAGATAGCAAAAGTATGTATACAAAGTTACTTGTAAATCGCGGCGTTGTACATGGACGCGTTTAACTTGAATTGCGGCGAACTGGGCGGACGCCTTTTAATCTGATCCGAAATGCCCAGCCGAGAAAGTTTCAACATGATTATCGTTACAAAATACCCTATGTTAGATGTTGCATGTACTTTTATCGAAGATGGTTACATGAAAAGTCAAGCCGCCTACGCTCTTGAGTATCAAGAAGCATAAGAGGCTTGACTTGACATGACTCCCCATACTTAACAGTAAAGTGTAAATTTTTTTCCAACATCGCTGATCCTAACACTCGAGTTCTACAGAGAAGGGTAAAATAGTTAGAGTGCCGATCTGAACTCTCTTAGCTTTCATGAATTGGAAATAAGCTTGTGAAGACCTCTTATCTGCGTCCAGTTGGGACGCCGCGCTCTTTTTTTTTTTTTTACAAATAGCGTCCGGCCACCCAGACGCCTTTCAAGAATAAATCGCGCCCCCCTAATACGGATGCAATTAATGCCGTTAATTTGATTGAAAGTTTTGTCTTTTCTATTTCAATGGTAACATGGGGTATGGGCAGGTGAAGGAGATAACATATCTCCGAGATTCTCTTTTCAAACCTCCATGCTTCCCCTTCTATTTAAGGCACAAGCTCCCTCCTTTTAATCAAAGAGAAGGAGAAAGGAGGGTGAAAGGAGGGGGAGAAGTCTTTGGAGGAAAAGAAAGAAGGGTTTTGGAGAGAGATGGAGGGTCTCCAAAGATTAAGCCAATTGAAGGGCCACATTTGCAAACTTGTTCAAGCAAAGATGGCAGGTTGATATTTTTGATCTTGATTGATTTGCTTTGACATGCTACTAACATTTTGTTTGGTGTTTTTTTTTCTCTGGCTTTCTTTCTATTCTTCCTACCTCTTCCAAATGACCGGATCTCATCACTCATGATCATTCCATACTGCGACTACCCATGTAGGATTACCCGCTCTTCCCGGGCAACAGGCGCTTCATGCACCTCCCTTGGCTCCAACAATGAACCTCCGTCATTAGCCCCGACATGGCTGCTATCCTTAGGCGATGGGGGATTAACAACCTTACTATTCATGCTAAGAGATACCATGAGATACATCTTGATTGGGCGGCTCTCGGAGCAATGATTGAAATATGGCATCCTCAAACCAACACATTTCTCTTTCGAACCTTCAAAGCCACCGATCTTTTGGAAGAGGTTGAAATTTTATTAGGTTTGAAGCAAATGAAGCAAGGTGAAAGAAGATGGAATGGCGATCAAGCCAAGGTGCTATACGAGCAAGGCGGTGCTCGAGAGCTTCATGGATCCAAGGGAGGCCCAAGGTGTCCGTGCCGACAAAGGGATCAACATACAAAAAATGGTGGCCTGGACCATGAGGGAGATATCAAGAACGGGGACGACGAGAGGCTTGAGCAAGTAATGAGGGGATTTGCCATCTACGTGGCGGGCGCGCTCCTCTTCCTTCAATTGACAATACTTTGGAAGAGGATCAACTTGGCGCAGTGTGCGCCATTTGGGAAGGAGAGAGGTTGGGACCGAAGGTGCTAGCTTTCCTCTATAGCGGGCTTACGGTGGCGAGCTTGGGTAGGCCTCCCTACGGATCTATGCTTTTATTAACATGCTGGACTGACCTACACTTTAAGTTTTCTTTGAGTAACGAGGTTGCAAGCTCATCCCGGATCTTCTCCAAAAGTCCGCTCAAACACTGGATCACATTGTGGGCTTAGAAGGGCGCGTGGCGAACCGAGCGCCACAACTCAAGACGCGGGCGGATTGGCGTGATTACCTCTGAGACATGCTCGAGAGCGTTTACTTTCATTCTGGTGCCACTTCTTGCCAGAGATGTGCGGACCCGGCTGGCACCCGGTGTGGATCTACGATTGATTGGAGAGTCTGAATTCGTCCTCTACAATCCACACTGCTGCCTCCCTCAGCTCGGTATTCCACGGTGCATCTTCGAAGGACCATCTCACCTCCCGCCGATTAAATGTCGCGACATTGGGACAAACAATGATGGCGAGGAGGTGAATACCATAAAAGCTATATGGAAGATTTGCACCTTTAGGAGGCCGGTCCCAAATGTTGAGGAGACCGAAAATGATTGGATGAACTATGTAAGGGAGCTTAAGAAATTGTGGCCCAAAGTGGCGTTTATAAACGGCGCGATTGAATCACCAATGAGAAAGAAATTGTTTCCTCAATATGGCCAAGATTGTCCCTTTAATGCGATCATTTCTTCCAAAATACATGAACTCCCTCCAAAACAAAACATCGGTTGTCCCTTATAACTGCGTCCAACACAGAGGACACCTTTCACATGAATAGCATCCAACACTTTGGCCGTGAATCAAGCTTTCAAACGGGCATGACAATTAGGCTCATCTTCTTCCTATGGTGTTTGATGAGAGGTAAAAAGGGCTAAAAAGTGAGACATATATCAAATTCCCTCTGATGAAGCGCTTGGGGACTCTTATGTGGAGCCGCCAATTTGGTGGCGAAACCAGGAAGTAAGACCCTGAATAACTTGAACATGTCAGGGCAGACAAGTTCGTCTAAGGATATACTGCCCTTGCTTCAACTGAACAGCTTGCTTCAGGGGGCTCTTGCATCTCCTACGGCCGTCCCCATATGGTCTAAGCACTTCTCTTTAAATCGCGACGTCCCAACCAGCCGCCAACTAATACTTTAATCGCGTCACATACGGACGTCATGTTTCTTTAAAATGCATCCATTCTTCTGGCCGCCTTCCAATCATCTTTTCAAATTTCAAACGGCGCGCCCCCTCGGACTCCGCGCCGAGCAATGATTACCTCTGAAACATGGCGAGCATAGCAGACGCCTTTTAAAATAACTTTTCTAATTCGCGTCTGTCTCCTTGGACGCGCCCATTTTTTAAGTTTGGCTACCTAAAAGTCCGTGCCAACGCAATGATGAGTTCCTGAAGTGCGGCGTCCGGACCGGACGCAATTAAAGTCAAATCTGCGTCTTCCTGTTCGACCGCGATTTTTGACTTTTGTCGGAGGCGGCAAAAACCGCCCGTGGGGCGACTATTTTCACCACCGCCGCCTCCTTCCTAATCCCTCTCTCGATTTCTATCATCCTCTCTCAAACTCCTCTCTCTCTCTCTAATCTCTTTCTCTCTTTCCCTAATCTCTGATCCCCTTCTCTCAATCACTCTCTCTTTCCCTCTTGCGTCGAGCCAATGGAAGGGGGCAAGCGGTGACGGTTGGTCGGTTCGCTGGAGGAGGAAGGGCCGGCCATGACGCCGGTGGAGATGCCGGCGATGGGGGAGACAGACGCCATGGTGGCCGAGCTTGTTGCGGCCCCCGGGGAACTCGCCATCATTGTGGCGGGTGAGGCGGCGGTGCCGGCGGAAGGGGATGAAGCATCGGTGGAGGAGGAGGAAGATGAAGACGAGGCGGCGTGGGAAGAGCGCCGACAGAGGCGACGGGGTCGGGAGATACCTCCCCGGCCGGAAACGGTGAGTGTCCCCCCCCCCCCCCCCCCTCTTTGGATTTTGGGTAGAAGGGAAGGAAGGGGAAGGCGGTCGGTGCCGGAGAAGGGATTTGAATCGCGTCCTCCATAGGGGACGCTATTCACAGTGTGAAACACGGCCATAACATCGGCCGCATTTCAGAAATTGAAAAGCGTCCAATTCAATGGACGCTTTTCAAGGAGAGAATTACGTCCACTGGCTTGGACGCGATTCAAGGGGACACCAGAGGGTCAGAAAATCCAGGCTTGATTTGCACAAATACATTCCTTTAAAGTGATCTAACTTATGCTTTGAATTGTTTGTGCCCTTGCAGGGAGTGATGAAGCCAAGGACGATGTGCCCCTCGTCCTGGGTGCATATCAGGGGCTCCCAGACTTTCAGAGGGAGAGAGTTCGGGGGATGGGGTTTGGGCCGGTCCTGGAGATCGAGCCCTTCTTTGTGGACCGCCCTGATCCAGGCCCTAAGGGAGAGATGGGACCAAGCCAGCAGGGCCTTCTTGTTCCCATGGGGCCACATGGTCCCGAGCTTGGAGGACGTAGCCCAAATTATGGGTCTACGGGTGGATGGAGAGGCGGTGAGTGACATCACTTATGACGACTACATCGAGCATGTGGAGGAGCTACTGGGCTTGGAGTCCGCGGGTGATGACGATGGCGACCGGAGGATGGTCGGCCGGGTGGTGCTACTTGAGAGTCTGGGTGTAACGTCGCGTGCCTTTCGGATCCATGCGGATCATGTGTGTGTTGGTTGTGTAGGCCGTTGTGAGGCCAAAGTGAGCTAGTTGTGTGGAATGTGTGATGTGAATGTGTGGCTTGAGCAGGTGAAGAGCAGGGTTGGTCCTGAAATGAAACAGGACCTGCTGCTGTTTAGTGGAGTTGGCGGCCAGGGGTGGCCGTTGACTGGTTGGCGTCCATGTTAGTGGACGTTTACTGCTTGAACTTGGCGGCAGTTGATGTGGACGTTAAGGGTGGCGGTTGTTATTGGCGGCATGGGGGTTGACGCCAACCTGAGAATTCTGCAGGTTATAGGCTCACCCGAGGGCAGCTCTCTCAGCTCACTCTCTTCCCCTCTTGCCCCAGCTTCGCGTCCCGAAGTCTCTGAAGCTTCTACCAGGTTCCGAGGAGTGGTTGGACGATCATAGAACGCGTGGCATTGCCGAATTGCGCGAGGAAACGTCGCGGCGTGGTGCAATTCCCGTGGGAGCTCGCAGAGGGCTCGGCGTGAGCCGGGAGATTGTGGGAGGTTTTAGTGTGTTCTGAGGTAGGGGACGAACCCGTTTAGCTCCGTAGAAACATTAAAACACATCATAACCACCTGAACCAGCATGATAATGCATGTTTGGATAAAGTTGCACCATACGGGGATATGGGTGGTTTGAGTAGTTTAATGTACGAAGCATGTTGTAATGGGTTGTATTGGGTTCTGGCATGCTAAAGGAACTGCATTTGCATGTTTTTTCTGTAGTTAGAACGGTTAGAAAGCCCGCAGAGCCGGATTAGGGTTTCTGCAGGGTTTATGGCCGGAGAACTTGGCGTCAACATCGTTTGTCGCCAAGCTCCTCAGCCAAGATGTTAACGGCCAGGTCCCTTGCCGTTGACTTGTTGTAAGCGGCAGTCGATGTTGCCGCCTACTGATTATGAACAGAAATGACTAATTACAGCATTTATCGATAATGCAAGTGTGTTGACACATGAGGTGCACTGAGTGCACTTGGTTCTTGTGTTTAGCATACAAGGTATGCAGTTAGTTGCTTACTTCAGTGACTGCGTGTTGTTTACGCGAGTCAGTTGGGTTCACGTGTAGTGGACCATGGTTACTTGTGGTTTACGTGAGGTTTCACGTGGTTTGTGTGTGACGTGCACGTGGTTCTGTGTACGTGGCGAGTAGTACGACGCCTACCGTGGTTACCTCTCCAGTTGGGTGCCCCAGGTTCTTTGTGAGCCAGGCTGTTAGCTCGGGGCTTTGTCCCGGTACTTGTGTTGTACCGTCGAGGTATGTGTCGTCTGACCTGGACACCCTCACTCTTGTGTTTGGAGTTGCACGTCCGGCTGAGGGAAAGACGACAGTGGGACAGTGACACTTGTGTTTGTTTTTAGTCACTTGTAGCGCGCTCGTAGTTGGGGGTACGGACACCAGTAGACGTACTGGACACCAGCTAGTCCTTTTCCAGTGCCACACTCTAGCAAGCCCAGGCCAGGGTCTCTAGAGGTGTCAGGCATGGGCCTGTGACCGTGTGGTCTGTAGGTGGTGGTGTTTAGTGGTCTCACAGTTGTGACCTTTTTACGTGGAGCGGCAGCTGGACCTTTCGTCCGTGGCTGCGAGACTGAGAGGTAGACCTGTGTTAGTTGTCCGAGTCATTTCTGGTGTCGCGAACCAGTTCACGTGGCTCGTGTTGGCTGTCTCTACTTTAGCTTGTACACCTGTACTGGTTTGCCGTTTAATTATTACTGTTGTTTCTCGTAGTCGGCACGGTGAGTACTTTTACAGCTTACTTACCTGCTAACTGTTCTAATAAATTGTTGGTGCTGTTTACTATTCGTACTTGTGTGTTGGTTTGCTCGGTTTTGGGGAGTTCCTACTGAGCCAGTGACTAGAGAGGCTCACCCCTACCCACTACAGGTGAGGGCGAGGAGGACGTTCTCGTCCGACGTCCAGTTTCGGGCCGCGTCGTAGCGGTGCAGGTCAGTACCTCCAGCGGAGTAGCTCCAGCAGTGTGGCTTGTAGTCGTTTACTATCTTTAGTTGTACCCTCGGGTATGCCCCAGGCTGTTGTACCTCTTTCAGTTTTTGTGGAAATTGGCTATGTAAAACTGTGAAATATATATGAAATGTGGTGTGCTCCTTTATGTTTACACGGACTGTGGTTTGGTATCCTTGCGAGGCTTCGGCCCTTCGCGGGAGGCGGACCGGATCAAGTACGTTATCGGTTTAACGGACTTGCCGAGGTTTCCGTCACAGTTGGTATCAGAGCAGGTCTGTGTTAATATAAGGAATTAGAAAGATACATAGCCTTATTTCGGTATTATACACTGCGGTAAGGATCCTGGTTTTTGATAATTGGTGGTTTTATTTTTGTCTGGTGTTTTGTGTATGTAGAAATTTCTGAAATGGCTGAAGGAGAGATTGGGGTGGTGGAGGAGATGATCCGGAGGAAAGCACCCAGCGAATGATAGAAATTTGGGAGAGCCTCACGGATATTCGGGCGAGAATGGATCAGCAGGCGCCAGTACCACCGGTTGCAGTGCCACCTGGGGATGGAGAGGCAGTACCTGTTGCTCCAGTTCCGCCGAGAGTGGAGGTGCCTTTTGTAGCACCTGTGCCACCACCACCCCAGTATTGATAGCAGAAAACCAGTGATGCAGGTGGAGAAATTTTCTGAGATTGCAGCCGCCTACTTATTCAGGAGGGCCGAATCCAGATACAGCTGAGCATTGGGTTCATGAAATTGAGAGGGTCTTTGCAACCATGAGGTGTCCGGCAGCGGATAGAGTGGTATTAGTTGCTTATCAGTTGAGAGGTTTTGCCTTGGAATGGTGGCGATTGAAGATGCAAACCACTTTGCAGGCAGGACGGAAGAAGCTATCACTTGGCCGGAGTTTCTTGATGTGTTCAATGATACATTCTTTCCGATCCAAGTGCAGCAAGTAAGAGAAGAGAGCTTCCGAACTCTCCAGCAAGGTAACTCTTCAGTCTTAGAGTACCAGATGAGATTTATGCACTTAGCCGTTATGCGCCATATGTGGTTTCAGATAATAACATATGGGTGAGTACTTTATCAGAGGATTGAGAGTGGAATTGCAGGCTGCGATAGTACCTCTTATGTGCAAGACAGTAAAGAGGCAGCGCAGAGGGCAGCTACTTTGGAGAGGTCTATCCGGACTCGCCAGGCGGTGAGTCAGGTTCAGGTAGTTTTCGGCTACCGCAGCAGACAGTAGGTGCAAGCAAGGGCAAGGTACCAGCGGGACCTTCTATCAGGCTTTGGTAAATGGGCCAGAATTAAAGCAAGCACTTAAAGGAAAAGGAAGAGGATGGGGAGGTTCGTCCGCAGTTCCAGCAGGGCCGAGGTAGGCCTGAGGTGGAGGAGTCGCACAGAGTACTGCCAGGCAGCCTATTACTCCCCCAGGGTATCGGTGTTTAATTGTAATCAGCCGGGACATTTAATCCGCATTGTCCCTATGCAAGAGATTATGGATATGGCAGAGGTCAGCAGCAGCAGCCGCCTTAGCAGTTTCAGCAGCCCATGCAGGTCGTGGCAGAGGAGTACCGCAGCAGCGAGGAAGAGGCCGGGTTATGGCTATCACCCGAGCCCAGGCAGAGGCTCAAATATGATAGAAGGTACTTTAACTCTTTATGAATATTCAGCAAGAGTCTTATTTGATTCGGGTGCCTCTCATTCTTTATTTCCGGAATTTCTGGATTGCCAGCTCACTTAGAGGAGAAGTCCTTGTGATTAGGTGGAGGTTCCTTCAGGTGAGTTCTTGCTCACTTCGAGCTATATAGATGAAGCTCCTATTATGATTGAGGGAACCAGAGATGCCGGGTCGTTGTATGCCCTGCAGTTGTCAGATTATGATATCATTCTGTTATGGATTTGCTTGAATGTATGGAGCAATGTTAGATTGCAGAAAGAGAAGGATCAGATTTGTCATCCTAATGGTGCAGTGTTTGAATATCAAGGTTGTCTTTTATACCTCCAAGTTTCTAATTTTCTGCAATTAAAGCTAAAAGTTGATAAATGATGGGTGTGTGGCCTTATTTAGCCTCGGTAAGTTTGGTAGAGGCCAGTCGCCAGTAGAAGCAGTTCCCGTGGTTAGGGAATTTGCTGATGTTTTCCGGAAGATTTTGCCTGGTTTAGCTCCACATAGAGAGTGGCTTTACCATTGATTGCTGCCAGGTACCATGCCGATTTCTAAAGCTCCATATCGATGGCGCAGCAACTTAAAGAATTGAAAAAGCAATTAGAAGAGTTGTTGCAGAAAGGTTTTATTAGACCGAGTCATTCCCCGTGGGGAGCGCCGGTTTTATTTGTGAAAAGAAAGATGGAAGTTTCGATGTGTATGATTATAGAAAAATGAATGATGTGACCATCAAGAATAAGTACCCGTTGCGAGGATAGATGATTTATTCGATCAGTTGCAATCAGCAAAGGTGTTTTCTAAGATTGATTTGAGGTCCGGGTACCATCAGTTGAGAATTAAAGAGGGGATATAGATAAGACAGCGTTCAGAACCAGATATGGTCACTATGAGTTTGTGGTAATGCCTTTGGGTTGACTAATGCTCCTGCAGGTTTTATAGATCTGATGAATAGAATTTTACATCCCTATTTAGATCAATTTATTGTGGTCTTTATGATGATATTCTAATTTATTCAGCATTGAAGAGGAGAGGCGCTCATTTGATGTTTACCTTGCAATTGTTAGAGATAACTAGTTGTTTGCTAAATTCAGTAAGTGTGAATTCTGGTTGAAGGAAATTCAATTTTGGGTCATGTTATCTCAGCCAAAGATATAGCGGTGGACCCGAGTAAAGTGGAAGCTGTGTCAGGTGGGGAGTGCCTAAGACATAACGAGATTAGAAGTTTTCTGGGGTTGCAGGTTATTATAGAGCTTTATTCAAGATTTTTCTAAGTGCAGCACCTATGATAGATTGACCAGCAAAGGAGTGCCTTTTGTGTGGTCCGGGGAATGTCAGAGAAGTTTCATGGAATTGAAGAAAAGACTCACATCAGCACATATATGACATTACCGGCGGGAGTGGTGGTTCGTGTTGTATACTGATGCTTCAAGGAGAGGACTTGGTGCAGTGCTTATGCAGCATGGTAAAGTGATAGCCTATGCATCCAGGCAATTGAAGTCAGCAGAAGAAAATTACCCCACTCATGATTTAGAATTGGCAGCAGTTGTGTTTGCTTTAAAAATGGGAGGCATTATCTGTATGGCGAGAGATTTGAGATTTTTACAGATCATAAAAGCTTGAAGTATATCTTCTCGCAGAAAGATTTAAATCTTCGCCAGCGCAGATGGGTTGAATATTTGAAGGATTATGATTTCAGTTTGGCTTACCATCCGGGTAAGGCCAATGTTGTAGCAGATGCCTTGAGCAGAAAAGCATATATGAATTTGATGATGATTAAAGAATGGAAGCTATATGAAGAGGTAGCAGAGAATTCTTTGTATGTGCCCAGTAGTCAGCGATGGGCAATTCTAGCTGCTAGTGCAGTAGAGCCGTCTTTATATTGGCAGATTATTAAGGCTCAGAGAGCAGATGCAGGTCTAGCTGAAATTGTAAAAATGGAAGGAGTTTCTCTGATGATAATTGTGTGGTCAGGCTTCGAGGCAGGTTGTTTGTTCTGCAGAAAGAGAGGTGAAGCAGCGAGTTCTGGAAGAGGCTCATAAATCTAGGTACACTATTCATCCGGGTAGTACTAAAATGTACCATGATTTAAGAAGGCATTTTTGGTGGCCTCATATGAAGAAAGAAATAGCAGAATTTGTAGCAAGGTGTGCTATCTGTCAACAGATTAAAGCAGAGCATCAGAAGCCTGGAGGTCTATTGCAACCGTTGCCTATTCCACAGTGGAAGTGGGACGATATTGCAATGGACGTTGTGGCAGGTTACCAAGGTCAAGTTCGGGCATAATGGAATATGGGTGTTTGTTGACAGATTGACTAAGGTATGCAGATTAGTTGCAGTAAGTATGTCTTGGACAGTGGACAGATTGGCAAATATTATGTTGAAAGAATTGTTCCACTGCATGGTATTTCGAAGACTATTGTATCAGATAGAGATCCAAGATTTACTTCTGGTTTTTGGAGAAGTCTACAGAAGGTAATTGGTTCTGAGTTGAGGTATAGCTCCGCTTATCATCCCCAGACAGATGGTCAAACAGAGAGGACTATTCAGACAATTGAAGATATGTTGCGGGCTTGTTGTTTAGTTTGGGGAGGTAGTTGGGAGCATCATTTGGGAATGGTTGAGTTTGCCTACAATAATAGCTATCATACCAGTCTTGGGATGGCACCGTATGAAGCTTTATATGGAAGGCCATGTAGAACCCCATTGAACTGGCATGAAGTGGGAGAAAGGCAGTTAGGGGTCCTGAACTGATCCAGCAAACCACAGAGGTGGTGAAGCTTATTAAAGAAAAATTGCAGGCAGCTCAAAGTAGGCAGAAAAGTTATGCAGATGTTCGAAGGAGACCACTTCAGTTTGAGGTAGGAGATTTTGTTTTTCTGAGAGTTTCCCGAGTAAAGGTATTATGAGATTTGGCAAGTCGGAAATTGAGTCCAATGTATGTAGGACCTTTCCAGGTGATTGAAAGAATTGGGGAAGCAGCTTATAGGCTGGATTTGCCAGCTGATTTTGCAGATGTGCACGATATTTTCCATGTCTCCATGTTGAGGAAGTATATTGAAGATCCAGCTCAAATAATTAGATATCAAGGTGGTGACCTGAGGCCGGACATGACTATGCCAGAGTATCCGGTGCAGATCACAGATTGAAAGATAAAGAAGCTGAGGAATAAAGAAATTGAGCTAGTTAAAGTGAGATGGGAAAATAGATTAGGTGGTGAGGATACCTGGAATTGGCCGCGGAAATGGCTAAAGGGTATCCCTATCTATTTGAGTGAGCTTGTGTATTTTATTTTTAGATGATAGTACTTGTAAAAGTGTGTATGTATGAAATGTTTAACTTTTGTTGTGTATGAATTCGAGGTCGAAATTTTCTTTTTAGATGATAGTAATGTAACGTCGCGTGCCTTTCGGATCCATGCGGATCATGTGTGTGTTGGTTGTGTAGGCCGTTGTGAGGCCAAAGTGAGCTAGTTGTGTGGAATGTGTGATGTGAATGTGTGGCTTGAGCAGGTGAAGAGCAGGGTTGGTCCTGAAATGAAACAGGACCTGCTGCTGTTCAGTTGGAGTTGGCGGCCAGGGGTGGCCGTTGACTGGTTGGCGTCCATGTTAGTGGACGTTTACTGCTTGAACTTGACGGCAGTTGATGGACGTTAAGGGTGGCGGTTGTTATTGGCGGCATGGGGGTTGACGCCAACCTGAGAATTCTGCAGGTTATAGGCTCACCCGAGGGCAGCTCTCTCAGCTCACTCTCTTCCCCTCTTGCCCCAGCTTCGCGTCCCGAAGTCTTTGAAGCTTCTACCAGGTTCCGAGGAGTGGTTGGACGATCATAGAACGCGTGGCATTGCCGAATTGCGCGAGGAAACGTCGCGGCGTGGTGCAATTCCCGTGGGAGCTCGCAGAGGGCTCGGCGTGAGCCGGGAGATTGTGGGAGGTTTTAGTGTGTTCTGAGGTAGGGGACGAACCCGTTTAGCTCCGTAGAAACATTAAAACACATCATAACCACCTGAACCAGCATGATAATGCATGTTGGATAAAGTTGCACCATACGGGGATATGGGTGGTTTGAGTAGTTTAATGTACGAAGCATGTTGTAATGGGTTGTATTGGGTTCTGGCATGCTAAAGGAACTGCATTTGCATGTTTTTCTGTAGTTAGAACGGTTAGAAAGCCCGCAGAGCCGGATTAGGGTTTCTGCAGGGTTTATGGCCGAAGAACTTGGCGTCAACATCGTTTGTCGCCAAGCTCCTCAGCCAAGATGTTAACGGCCAGGCTTGCCGTTGACTTGTTGTAAGCGGCAGTCGATGTTGCCGCCTACTGATTATGAACAGAAATGACTAATTACAGCATTTATCGATAATGCATGTGTGTTGACACATGAGGTGCACTGAGTGCACTGGTTCTCGTGTTTAGCATACAGGTATGCAGTTAGTGCTTACTTCAGTGACTGGTGTTGTTTACGCGAGTCAGTTGGGTTCACGTGCAGTGGACCATGGTTACTTGTGGTTTACGTGAGGTTTTACGTGGTTTGTGGTGTGACGTGCACGTGGTTCTGTGTACGTGGCGAGTAGTACGACGCCTACCGTGGTTCCCATTCAGTTGGGTGCCCAAGGTTCTTTGTGAGCCAGGCTGTTAGCTCGGGGCTTTGCCGGGTACTTGTGTTGTACAGTCGAGGTCTGTGTGGCGTCTGACCTAGACACCCTCACTATTGTGTTGGAGTTGCACGTCCGGCTGAGGGAAAGCGACAGTGGGACAGTGACAATTGTTGTTTGTTTTTAGTCACTGTAGCGCGCTCGTAGATGGGGGTAACGGACACCAGTAGACGTACTGGACACCAGCTAGAGGTCTTTTTTCCAGTGCCTCACTCTAGAAAGCCCAGGCCAGGGCTTTGGAGGTGTCAGGAATGGGCCTGTGACGGTGTGTTGCCCAGCTAGCTAGCCCAGAGGGGGGGTGAATGGGTTATAAAAACTTCGATCTCTGATTGAAACCTGTTTACTGAAAGGATTGCACAACTTAATAACAAGGTTAGAGTTAGAGCAAACAAGACAACAATCACACAAAACACATCCACAAGACACAAGGATTTTTATCCTGGTTCGGAACTCCTCTCCACAGGAGACCTACGTCCAGTCCCTGAGCAATACCTCAGGATTTCACTACCAAGGGTACAATCCCCCTTAAGGATCCTTACACCCAGCCTCAACTGGTCTTCCTTCAGCCTGAAGGGAACAACAACCACCCTGGATACCACCAGGTCTTCCTTCGTCCAGAAGGGAACACAATCTAATAAGAAAAGGGTGTGGAAACAGGCTTCAGACTCTAGCTTGAACAGCTACACACTGAAGCTACTAAGCCCCCGAGAGAGAAAGATATTTAACAAGGTTTTTCTCTCAAGGACTACACAAGCTCTCACAAAATAAAAACTATTTTGATCACAGAGAGCTAAGAGCTGAGAACAAGGTTGGAGTGGAAGCTTCGCTCTTGTTTCAATCTTCTGAGGACTCGAAGAGATGGATTTCTTTCTTCTTCTAAAATCAAACGTTGTTCTCAGTAGTTCTCTTTTCCGTCTTGAGTCTTCTATTTAAACTGCTGATTCAAATTCGAACGTTGAAGTGTCCGTTGTCTCTTATCCTTGTGTACGTTAGACTGGTCACAAAGGAAGCTTCTGATCGTCAGTCTTTTATCCTTGTGTACACGCCAAAGAGATGTCATAGAACTTTGTATCTTGTGTCCAACGTTGTCCAGATGAGTCTTGTCAGATATCTGTAGGCATCATCATAAATAAGAAGACAGCTAAGACTGCTGTCTATTGTTAGTTGAGATGGAACAGATATTGCAGTATATAGCAAGGCTCCTTTCTGTCTAAAAAAGTACGTAGACAGAGTAGCATAGAAATGGAAGATATTGTCTGCATGCATGGGAGATACGATCAGAGAGCATTTAATGCATAGCAGTCAACGGACAAGATATGACTTTGACTTTTCACACTGTTAAAAAAGGCATTATACTGATGCATCAAGAAATTCGATAAAAAGAATCTTGCTGACTTCATAACTTATGAAATCGTTATGAATTATAGCAAGTCGTTATGAACTGTAAGGAAATCGTTGTGATAACTTATGAAGTCGTTACAACAAGCAAGTCGTTGCGAGTTCTGAAGAAATCGTTACAAGAAATCGTTATGACTATCGAGTTGTAAGGAAATCGTTACACGAAATCGTTATGATTATCAAGTTGTAAGGAAATCGTTACACGAAATCGTTATGATTATCAAGTTGTAAGGAATCGTTACACGAATCGTTATGATTATCAAGTTGTAAGGAAATCGTTACACGAAATCGTTATGATTATCAAGTTGTAAGGAAATCGTTACACGAAATCGTTATTTATCAAGTTGTAAGGAAATCGTTACACGAAATCGTTTACAAAGCAAGGCGTTATGAACAGTAAAGAAATCAAAGAAATCGTTATGAATTCTAAAGAAATCGTTCGGAACTCTAAAAAATCGTTACGAATTCTAAAGAAATCGTTACGGCTAGAGAGTCGTTGCGAGTTCTAAAGAAATCGTTACGAGGTCTAAAGAAATCGTTATGACAGAGAGTCGTTGCGAGTTCTAAAGAAATCGTTACGAGGTCTAAAGAAATCGTTATGATATCGATTTGTTTGAGTTTTCCGGTCAAAGAGGAAATCGTTCTGCTTATCAAAGAAGTCGATACAAAGACTTGGATAGAAGTGATGAGACTTACCAGATTGTCTTGAACTTTCATTTTTCTTTTATTTCCTGTTCTCAAGGCTCAAGTAATCCATTAGTGTTATTTTGTTAATCATCAAAATTAATATATAAATAAATGGAAATATTTATTATGGGGACAGTTTGGTCATCAATCTCCCCCTTTTTGATGATGACAAATATACTAAACATCATAAAAAAAATGAAATATGTTTTTCAGATTTACGTTAGTTGTCTCCCCCATTTTGTCATTAAGCAAAAAGATAAGCTGTGAGACAAGAAGAGAGAAAGATTTATATTAAGATGGAGAAAGATAATACAGAGGAGATAATAAGGAGGCATGCTGTGAGATAACAGCCCATGCCTTGATCTCAAGGTCCTCAAAAATTTGCAGAAAAACGCCAGAGGCAACTGAGAAGGAGGGTCCCATGGAAGGGATGTTCCTCTGAATGTAGAGTTGCCTTTGCTGCTCTAAGAATTCTCCATACTGAGTTTTGTCCAAAAAGAATCTGTAGTAAGTACTCTTGCCAAAACTGGCCCTATGGAGAAATCTGTCCAAGGAAATGGGATAGTGGATCTTTTGATTTAACAGATCCTGCTTTAAGGCATAGAAAGCAGAATATCTAGATGCCCATACAGCATAGATCTCTGGTATGGGTGCGATGGAGTTTAGATCCATAAAAGCTTCTGCAGAAAGAGCAGGCTTCCTCTGACTAACTAGATCTTGATTGATAGCTTCCAATTGCTGATAAGAGGCCTGATAGAGAAGCTCCCATTCTGATGAGGTGAGTCTTTCACACTCAGAAATGAGTGGAGCTAAGTCTGAGAAGACATGCGGCCAGAGTGGTATTCTCTGAAGATGAACCGCAAAAAGGAAGGAGATCTGCCCTGCTTGGCTGACATCCTGCCCATCTGTCTTGCAAACATATCTAGAGCATGAGACCCAGCATCTGAATCAAACACTAAAGAGTGCAGCTTCGGCAGAAGAACTGGAAAATCAACTTGAACGAGACAAAGTCTACTTTAAGAGGAAGGTTGAGAGGGGTTTCTGATTTCAGCACAGTAATCTGCGAATGGAACTGGCAAAACTGAACTTCTGGAATTTTGTTCAAGTAACAGAAGTCACTGTACAGCTGAAAAGCTCTGGCAATGCGAATTTCCTTCAAAATGAAGGATCCCCAAGAGTTCTTGTGCTGGATGATAAACCACTCAGAGAAGGTGAGTGGGTGAGCTCTGTGAGAGAGGGATTCGGCCCTTGCAGTCAGGTATTTTGCATACTGAGCCTTATTTCCTTTGATAGCTGCCCACTGATCTTCAGTCTTGAACTCAGTGCCCTCAAGGATTTTGGATTTGAAAGCTTGAGATAGCTGAGTAAAAGGAAGAACAATGTCCAGGTGTTCGGATAGGTTGAGAAAAGGAATACCATAAATGGTAGAAAGAATGCATTTCTGGAGGTATTCTTTGTAGATAGGTCTTCTCTTAGGATCAAGGGTAAGAGAGTACCATAAAGGAGGGTATAGAGGAACAGAAGGAGTGCTTAGAGATGAGGAGGTTTTCTCTTTTTCATGGCAGGACTGGGAGGGTCAGTCCTGTGAATGTGAGAGGCTGTGGAAAGAATGGTGAGGAGGGTGTCCTTTCAAAATTGTCTGGAACATTGGTGTCAAAGACACCAAGAGGCAGAGGTTTATCTGGAGGAAAGATAACAGAATTAGGAGAGTAGGAGGATAGAAAAAATGTTTAGGATTAAAGGAAGAGGTTGGTTGAAGAGGAGATGTTTGAATTTTAATAGGTGAAGGTTTAGGAGTTAATGAGGATGGAGCTGAGATGTGAGCTGGAGTAGGAGAGAAGGAGGGTTGAGATGAAGTAGAGGATGAGGAAGGTGGGTGCGGCATGGGATGCATGGTGTTTTATGGTTGGTGGAGCAGGAGGTGCAGTAGAAGGAGATGAAGGTGTGGAGAGGGTTGGAGTGGCAAGAGATGAAGTATCAGGGGCCTTGGAAACTGACACTGGCTCTTTCCTTTGGCCTGACTCTCTCTGACTGCTGAAGAGGGTCCTGAAGACCCTGAGGCTGCCACTGGTCCGGGTGACCTCACGACTGATGGCCCTGATGGCCCTTGAACTGGTGGCCCTGTTGGCAGAGAGACTTCTGCTGGAGGCCCTGGTGGCCTGGGAACTTCAGCTGGACTGCTCTGAGGGTGCAGGAGGGACACCACTAGACCTTGAAAGATTAGCCAGCAAATTCTTCATATCAGACATTCTTTATTGAAATACCTCATTGCATTTCTTATTGAGGATACGTCTGAGGAGGTGAAACTTGATTTGAAACAATTCCTTGTATGCTAGACTGAACTGATGCCAAGATCTCTCCTTGGGCTTTTAACAAGGCCATAACATGCTTCAACTTCACTTTTCTATGGCCCTTCCTTGACCTCCTGTGAACAACTCTTTTCTGCTTACCTTGCTGAGAGACAGGCTCCTCTACATTTAAATTGCTTGCACTTGGGCCTTCACTAACATCAACCTTGGCGGGAGCTGGAATTTCTGAGTAGGTGAAACATTTCAGGAATATTTCATTCACAGGCTTCTCAATCTCAGCTTGCTCCCCCTGAATGGGAGCAGGGACTTCAATACTTTCATGCTCCCCTGAGCAGGAGCCTCTTCCAAGACAACTTTCTCCAAGTGGCCTTCTGCCACGGATTCAGATACTTCAGGATCAACTCTACTTTGCTCCCCTTGGCTAGGAGCTTCTTCCATGACCACATCTTGTTGAGTACCTGCTTGTACCAACATCTGCAACTGATTCAGACTGAACTTCAGTATGGCCTGCTGCCATAACTTCTTCATCAGGTCCACCTGCCTTAGAAGAGACTGAGATGGAGGGAATGGAGTCCAATACCTCTCTTAAAATAGAGGCGACTAAGGTGGTGGGCAAGGAATCTGCCACACCAGCTGCCCTCTTCCAATTGAGCTTCGGATTGGCATCCCACAGCTGACTCAACTGGTTCTTGCTCTGCTTGATTTGCTGCTGCTTGCTCTGCTACTGCTTCTTGCTCTGCTGCTTCTGCTCTACTTCTACTGCTTCTTGCTCTGCTGCTGCTTCTGGAATATCTGCAATAACTGCTTCTCCTTCAGCCACAGAGGATTTTGACCAAACTCCTTCTTGCACTGAAAAACCACTTTTCTTCAGGTTTCTGGACCTTATAGACTGGCCCATCTTTTCAGCTACTGCACCTGACAAATCTACTCCAAAGTGCTTGAAAATCTTGGTCAGTAGATGAGCATACGGAAGGGAAACATTCAACTTGCTCTTTGTTTCCCATAACTGAGCATGTGCAAACATCATTCGCTCAATCATCACTGCGGCCAGGTTTATCTCTTTGTTCTGGATTGCCCAGAACATTATGTCCGAATCTGCCCTAGTACATGAAGAAAAGGTAGCACTACGAGGTACTAAGATTTGGCAGACTATAAAGTGAAGCAATCTATTGAATGCGGACATCTGATTAATATCAAGCTTCCCATCTTTCAACTTAAATCCTGGACCGATAATCCCGAGACCTTTGACTTCATCATTCACAGAGTGAATGCCACTAAATCCAGAGGTCTTCACTCCAAACAAATCACGCAAAAGCTCATGGGTTATTCTGATTTGGATGCCCTTGACAGAGGAAACAAGGGACCCATCTGCTTCTGACTTCAGACAAATGTAGAAGGCTTTTACCAAGTCCGGGTAGCTTACCTCACTGAAGGTGACCACATCCATCCACTGCAATCTTCTTAGAGTATCAACTAGCCTGGCCATGCCACTCTTCTCAAGATTCTGAACATCCACTGCCTTATTTCCGCAAATCTTCGTCTTCACAAACGTAAATCTTTCTTGCTCCCTTGGGGATAAATACTCAGCACTGTAGCCCCCAACACTTCCGGAGATCAACGGAGCGGCCATGGGTGCAGAGAAGAAAAGATTCTGGAAGGGAGGATGATGGAAGGGACGGAAGTTCTCGAAGGAATTCTTCGCGGGAAGAGAAGAAGGCTTCGAAAGTTGCAGAGAGTCGATCCCAAAATCGTTAGGGCATCGGCTTTGGGTGAACAGATAGAGAATAAAAAGGGTAAAGGTAGAAGACGAGTCGATCCCAGAGCGATTTGGATAAAATAATATTACTTTATTGAAGGAGGAGCGCCAAAGGCGGTAAAGATAGAAAGCGACAAAAGGTTTGACAAGTCAAACAACTTTCTACACAGAAGCGGTCAAAGCATATAGATAACTGAGTTTTGCTTAACTTTAACGGAGAGAGAACTTTCATTTAATCTGAAGAATTTATATGTCAATAAAATCACAGAAATTCTTTCACAAATTGCACATCCCTAGTTCCCTTCTAAGAGATGTAAATCTCTCTTCAGGTAGGGCTTTTGTGAAGATATCTGCCAATTGACCATTTGTATCTATAAACGAAATTTCTAAATTACCACTAGCTACATGGTCTCGAATAAAATGGTATCTTACCTCAATGTGCTTCGTCCTTGAGTGTTGAACTGGATTTTTGGTGAGGTTGATGGCACTTGTATTATCACACAATAGAGGAATTGATTTGATGTGAATGCCGAAATCTTCAAGTTGTTGCTTTATCCAAAGAAGTTGTGTACAGCAACTTCCAGCAGCAACATATTCCGCCTCAGCTGTTGATAGAGCTACTGAATTTTGTTTCTTGGATGTCCATGATATTAAGCATCCTGCAAGAAACTGACAACATCCACTGGTGCTCTTTCTATCTACTTTGCAACCAGCATAATCAGCATCTGAATATCCTATTAGTTTTATTCACATGATCTAGGATACCAGAGACCTAAGTCATGAGTTCTAGCTAGGTATCTAAATATTCTTTTTACAGAAATTAAGTGAGACTCTCTAGGGTCTGCCTGATATCTAGCACACATGCATACACTGAACAAATGTCTGGTCTACTGGCAGTTAAGTAAAGTAATGATCCTATCATACCTCGATAATTCTTTTGATCTACCTTTTTACCTTTTTGATCACTGTCCATTCTGGTTGATGTGCTCATTGGAGTTGATAATGGCTTTGCATCTTCAAATCCAAATTTCTTTAACAGCTCTTTGGTGTACTTTGCTTGACAGATATGAGTGCCATCCTTCCCTTGCTTGATTTGCAATCCAAGGAAGTAGCTTAACTCCCCCATCAAGCTCATTTCGAATTCTCCTGCATAAGCTTTTCAAAGTACTTGCAAAGAGATTCATCAGTAGATCCAAAAATAATATCATCTACATAGATTTGTACAAGAAGTATATGTTTAACCTTAGATTTTATAAATAATGTACTATCTACTTTACCTCTAGTGAAACCATGATTTAAAAGAAAGTACTGAGCCTTTCATACCAGGCTCTAGGAGCTTGCTTTAAACCATATAAAGCCTTATGTAGTTTAAATACATGATTTGGAAATTCAGTGTCATCAAAACCTGGAGGTTGTTCAACAAACTTCCTCCTTGATGAAACCATTTAAAAAGGCTGATTTGACATCCATTTGAAAAAGTTTTAAATCAAGCGCAGATGCATAAGCAAGTAAAATCCTAATGGCCTCAAGTCTAGCTACAGGTGCATAAGTTTCATCGAAATCTATGCCTTCCTCTTGGGAGTAGCCTTGAGCCACCAATCTGGCTTTGTTCCTTAAGATTATTCCAGACTCATCCAGTTTATTTCTGAACACCCACTTGGTGCCAATAACTGAATGATTGGATGGTCTAGGAACAAGTGACCATACTTGGTTTCTCTTGAACTGATTTAGTTCATCTTGCATGGCTAATATCCAAGATTCATCAGATAAAGCTTCATTGACTGTCTTAGGCTCTATTTGAGAAACAAATGCTAAATAATCGCATGGAATTACATTACCTCTAGTTCTTACCCCTACAGATGGATCACCAATGATGTTTTCAGGAGGGTGATCTTTCTGATATCTCCATTCCTTTGGAAGATCTTCATGTTGGATTTCTGTTTGCTGCAGTTCTTCCAGAGTTGGATCCTCTTTGTCCTTAATTGAAGTATTCTTTAATTTTTCGGACAAGTCATCTGCATCATCAATGTCACTAATTTCTTCCTTTTTCAAGGAAGGGTTAGATTCATCAAAAATAACATGTACTGATTGTTCAATCAATAAGGAACGTTTATTGAAAACTCTATAACCTTTGGGTTTAGAAGAGTACCCCATGAAGATGCCTTCATCTGATTTGGCATCCAACTTACCAATGTCCCTTTTTCCATTGTTATGGATGAAGCAAGGACATCCAAATATTCTGAAATGGCTAATCTTTGGCTTCTTTTCTTTGTAGAGTTCATAAGCAGTCTTTTTCAGAATTGGCCTGATCATCACTCTATTTATGATATAACATGCAGTGTTGATAGCTTCGGCCCAGAAATATCTTGGCAGATCATATTCTGACAACATTGTTCTTGCCATATCCAAAAGAGTTCTGTTTTTCCTCTCAGCAATTCCATTCTGTTGAGGTGTCCTTGGAGCTGAGAAGTTGTGCTCAATTCCTTGATCATCACAGAACTTCGTAAACTTTTCATTCTGAAACTCACCACCATGATCTGATCGAATAGAGACAATTGAGAATTTCTGATCTTTCTGAACTTTCTTACTGAAGCTGACGAAATTTTCAAAAGTGTCATCTTTGTGCTCAAAAAGGATACCCAAGTGAATCTTGAATAATCATCAACTATTACAAATCCAAAATTCTTTCCTCCCAAACTGGTAGTCCTCATTGGCCCAAATAAATCCATGTGAAGTAGTTCTAAGGGCTTTGAGGTGGTTACTACAGTCTTTGATTTGAAGGAGCTCTTGGTGTGCTTTCCTCTTGCACAAGGTCTGCAAATGCTATCCAATCTGAAATTTACCTTTGGCAGTCCTTCAACTAGTTTTCTCTTTCTGAGCTTGTTCACCCATCCAAGCTGCAGTGGCCCAATCTTCTGTGCCACAACTCAGTTGATTGATCTTTACTAGCTGCCAAACACACATCTTGATCCTTGAGTTCTCGAGATATAGAACATACAAATTTCTTTCTCTGTAGGCTTCAAATATGACTGCACCATCCTTTAAGATACTGCATTTTGATTCTTGAAACTGAATTTGATGGCCTTTGTCACACAACTGGCTGATGCTGATGAGATTGTGCTTTAACCCTTTGACCAGCATTACATCCTCTATGACTGATTTCCTTTGATGTTCACAGACCCGCTTCCTATCACAGTCCCTTTTCCATTATCTCCATAGGTGACTGTACCTTCTTCAGCTTGGAGATCAACAAATATCTTCTTGTTGCCTGACATATGCCTTGAGCACCCACTATCCAAATACCATTTGGATGCTCGAGGGTTAACCTGAAATGAGAACATCAAGCTTTAGGTACCCAAATTCTTTTGGGTCCTGATTGGTTAGTATCATCAACTTTACTTTTAATATCCATTTTTTATGTCTTGTTGGGCATGTAATTTTAATATGTCCTAACTTGTTGCAGTGACTGCAGCAGGATAACTTAGTTACTTTTTCTATATATTTGAAATCAGCTTTGTATGCTATATCTTGTTCGGGTACAAATTTTGGTGTTGGATATGTTTTAGGGTATATTATGGTTTCTTCATTGTCTGGGGGTGTATATCCTAATCCATTTTTCTTTTTACCCGATCTCCTAGCACCTTTTAATATTAAAGAGTTTTTACCATTGGTAAATTTTTCTAGTGTACTTGATAGATTATCATTTTCTTTATTTAGTCTTTCTATTTCTATTTTAAGTTCACCTAAGTCTTCTTGTTTTCTAGATGATTTATTTTCTTATTTTTCTCTTTTAAATCTTCACATAATAATTCATTTCTTCTTTTATGTTCAGTAATTGTTTTTCAAGTTCTTCATTTTCTGTTCTTAGGTCTGAGTTGTATTTTCTAAGCAGATTATATTTTTCTTACTAGTTTTAAGTAATTTGCATACTTCTTTGTATTTTTCATAAAGTTCATTAAAAGCATTTCCAAATTATCAGAATCTGAATCATTGCATGAATCAAAAGAAGAGTCAGAAGTTACCTTGTCTTCGGTGTTGGCCATGAGAGCCAAGTTGGCTTCTTCACCTTCACTGCTCGAGCTTGACTCACTGTCTGAGTCACTGCTGTTCTCCCAAGCAGCTGCCATTGCTTTCTTTTTGTACTTCTTAATCTTCTGAAGTTGTCCTTCTTCTTGTGATCACTCTTTTTGATCATGGGACAATCTGCCTGATGTGTCCAGGCTTCTTGCATTCATAACAAATCACTTCTCCTTTCTTTTGATCCTTTACTTCTGGTTTTCTAAAGTCTTTGTTTTTCTTAAAAAATTTCTTCCGGACTGATATTCTTTTTCTTTGCTAGAATCCTTTGAAGTCTTCGAGACAGCATGGCTTCTTCATCATCACTGTCTTTACTACTCTCACTATTATCCAAAGATTCTTCTGAATTATCTTCACTTGCTTTGAGAGCATTTGATTGTTTCCTTCTGCTGGAGGATTCTCCTAATCTCTCCATGTTTATCTCGTGAGCCATGAGAGATCCTATTAGCTTTTCCAATGACATTAATTTTAAATCATTGGCTTCTTCAATGGCTGTTACCTTCGGAGTCCATGAAGATGGTAAAGATCTGAGGACTTTTCTAACCATATCTGGTACATCATAAACCTTTCCCAAGCCAGCTAATCCATTTGTGATGTCAGTGAATCTGCTGAACATCTGAGTTATTGATTCACCTGTCTGCATCTGAAATCTTTCATATTGAGCTACTAGAATATCTATTCTTGTCTCCTTTACCTTGTCTGTCCTTCATAGGTAATTCTGAGCTTTTCCCACATCTCCATTGCGGATTTGCAGGCTGAGACTCTATTGAACTCTTTCTTGCTTAGGGCACAGCATAATATGCTCTTGGCTTTGCAGTTTAAGGATATTCTTTTCCTATCATCATCTGTCCACTGAGCCTTAGCGTTTGTGACCAAAAGATCACCTTCTTCTACAATGGACCAGATTGTGTAATCATGACCTTGTAGAAAATATTCCATTCTAGTCTTCCAGTATGTGTAATCTTCTCCATCGAACAAGGGAGGCCTGTTGACTGACTGACCTTCGAAGTTGCTTTGGGCTGCCATTGATCTTTGCTCTTCAGATCGTTGGATCTTCTTCTTTGTCGAAGAGACGGGCTCTGATACCACTTGTTGCCCAGCTAGCTAGCCCAGAGGGGGGGTGAATGGGTTATTAAAACTTCGATCTCTGATTAAAAGTTTACTGAAAGGATTGCACAACTTAATAACAAGGTTAGAGTTAGAGCAAACAAGACAACAATCACAAAAACACATCCACAAGACACAAGGATTTTTATCCTGGTTCGGAACTCCTCTCCACAGGAGACCTACGTCCAGTCCCTGAGCAATACCTCAGGATTTCACTACCAAGGGTACAATCCCCCTTAAGGATCCTTACACCCAGCCTCAACTGGTCTTCCTTCAGCCTGAAGGGAACAACAACCACCTGGATACCACCAGGTCTTCCTTCGTCCAGAAGGGAACACAATCTAATAAGAAAAGGGTGTGGAAACAGGCTTCAGACTCTAGCTTGACCAGCTACACACTGAAGCTCCTAAGCCCCCGAGAGAGAAAGAGATTTAACAAGGTTTTTCTCTCCAAGGACTACACAGCTCTACAAAATAAAAACTATTTTGATCACAGAGAGCTAAGAGCTGAGACAAGGTTGGAGTGGAAGCTTCGCTCTGTTTCAATCTTCTGAGGACTCGAAGAGATGGATTTCTTTCTTCTTCTAAAACAAACGTTGTTTCTCAGTTAGTTCTCTTTTCCGTCTTGAGTCTTCTATTTAAACTGCTGATTCAAATTCGAACGTTGAAGTGTCCGTTGTCTCTTATCCTTGTGTACGTTAGACTGGTCACAAGGAAGCTTCTGATCGTCAGTCTTTTATCCTTGTGTACACGCCAAAGAGATGTCATAGAACTTTGTATCTTGTGTCCAACGTTGTCAGAGAGTCTGTCAGATAGTCTTGTCAGATATCTGTAAGCATATCATCAATAAATAGAAGACAGCTAAGACTGCTGTCTATTGTTAGTTGAGATGGAACAGATATTGCAGTATAGCAAGCTCCTTTCTGTCTAAAAAAGTACGTAGACAGAGTAGCATAGAAATGGAAGATATTGTCTGCATGCATGGGAGATACGATCAGAGAGCATTAAATGCATAGCAGTCAACGGACAAGATATGACTTTGACTTTTCAACGCTAAAAAAAGGCATTATACTGATGCATCAAGAAATTCGATAAAAAGAATCTTGCTGACTTCATAACTTATGAAATCGTTATGAATTATAGCAAGTCGTTATGAACTGTAAGGAAATCGTTGTGATAACTTATGAAGTCGTTACAACAAGCAAGTCGTTGCGAGTTCTGAAGAAATCGTTACAAGAAATCGTTATGACTATCGAGTTGTAAGGAAATCGTTACACGAAATCGTTATGACTATCAAGTTGTAAGGAAATCGTTACACGAAATCGTTATGATTATCAAGTTGTAAGGAAATCGTTACACGAAATCGTTATGATTATCAAGTTGTAGGAAATCGTTACACGAAATCGTTATTATATCAAGTTGTAAGGAAATCGTTACACGAAATCATATGAGTATCAAGTTGTAAGGAATCGTTACACGAAATCGTTTTTATAAAAAGCAAGGCGTTAGAACAGTAAGAAATCGTTATGAATTCTAAAGAATCGTTATGAACTCTAAAGAAATCGTTACGAGTCTAAAGAAATCGTTACGGCTAGAGAGTCGTTGCGAGTTCTAAAGAAATCGTTACGAGGTCTAAAGAAATCGTTACGGACAGAGAGTCGTTGCGAGTTCTAAAGAAATCGTTACGAGGTCTAAAGAAATCGTTACGACAGAGAGTCGTTGCGAGTTCTAAGGAAATCGACGAGGTCTAAAGAAATCGTTATGATATCGATTTGTTTTGAGTTTCCCGGTCAAAGAGGAAATCGTTCTGCTTATCAAAGAAGTCGATACAAAGACTTGGATAGAAGTGATGAGACTTACCAGATTGTCTTGAACTTTCATTTTTCTTTTATTTCCTGTTCTCAAGGCTCAAGTAATCCATTAGTGTTATTTTGTTAATCATCAAAATTAATATATAAATAAATGGAAAATTTATTATGGGGACAGTTTGGTCATCAGTGTGGTCTGCAGGTTGGCTGGTGTTTAGTTGGTATCCACTTGCCTTGACCTTTACGTGGAGCGGTAGCCTGGACCCTTCGTCGTGTTGCGAGGACTGAGAGGTAGACCTGTGTTAGTGTCCGAAGTCAGTTTCGGGTGTCGCGAACCAGTTCAACGGGCTAGTGTTGGCTGTCTCTACTTTAGCTTGCATCACATGTAGGGTGTGCCGTTTATTATTACTGTTGTTTCTCGGAGGCGGCAGACGGTGAGTACTTTTACAGGCTTTACTTAACTGCTTAACTGTTATATAAATGTTGGTGCTGTTTACATTCGTACTTGTGTGTGGTTTGCTCGGTTTTGGGGGAGCTATCCCTATAGCCCTAGTGACTAGAGGGCTCACCCCTACCCCCCACAGGTGAGGGCGAAGGAGGACGTTTCTCGTCCGACGTCCAGGTTCCGGGCCGCGTCGTAGCGGTGCAGGGTCAGTAACCTTAAAGAGGAGTAGCTCTAGCAGTGTAGCTTGTAGTTCGTTTACTATCTTTAGTGACCTCGGGTATGCCCCAGGCTGTTGTATCTCTTTTTTTTCAATTTTTGTGGAAAATTGTTATGTAAAACGTGAAAAATATATATGAAAATGTGGTGTGTCCTTTATGTTTACACGGACTGTGGTTTGGTATCCCTTGCGAGGCTTCGGCCCGTGTCGCGGGAGGCGGACTCGGATCAAGTACGTTATCGGTTTAACGGGCTTGGCGAGGCGTTCCGTCACACTGGGCTCACGGGGGTGAGGCAGAGGTCGGAGGAGACGCTGTACGAGTATGTGCAGCGTGCAACGGGCCTGGCCACGGGCGGTTGTACTGCCAGGACCCAGAGGATGGGGAGAGGGCAAAACAGAGACCTTCGGCGGTTCTTAGTATTCTTCCTCGGGAAGATGCTATTGACCACGAAGGGGGACGACATCTACTGCCGCTTCCTGGAGCTGCTCGAGGACCTAGACCGGGTCGGGGACTACGCGTGGGGTTGCGGCCCTCCTTGCGTATACCTTTGCAGACTCTCCGTCGGTACCGGGAGGAGACGACGGTGGGTGGCTTTGCGCCCTTCCTACAGGTATGACCCTTAAGTTTGAACTCCCTTAAAATTATTCATTTAAATTTCCTGCATTTAAATTGCTGAACTGTGACTAACTGGGTGGTGTATGCAGGTGTGGAGCTACTACTACTTCCCCTTGGGTAGGGCGACTCGGTTAGGC
>JACBKR010001053.1:0-46942 GCA_014218235.1 Colocasia esculenta | reverse complement strand
CGTTGTATTCATTAAAGGAATCGTTATAGATAGCAAATCGTTGTATTCATTAAAGGAATCGTTATAGATAGCAAATCGTTATGAGCGCTAAAGAAATCGTTGCGCGAAGCGAATCGTTGCGATGAGCAAATCGTTACGACGACTAAAGGAATCGTTGCGATGAGCAAATCGTTACGATGACTAAAGAAATCGTTGCGATGAGAAAATCGTTAGGATGACTAAAGGAATCGTTGCGATGAGCAAATCATTACGATGACTAAAGAAATCGTTGAGATGAGCAAATTGTTACGACGATTAAAGGAATCGTTGCGATGAGCAAATCGTTACGATGACTAAAGAAATCGTTGCGATGAGTAAATCGCTACGATGACTAATGGAATCGTTGCGATGAGCAAATCGTTACGATGACTAAAGAAATCATTGCGATGAGCAAATCGTTACGACGACTAAAGGAATCGTTGCCATGAGCAAATCGTTACGATGACTAAAGAAATCATTGCGACACTTATGAAATCATTATGGTATCAATTTGTACGTTATACCATAAAGGAAATCGTTGTGATTCTCAACAGAAGTCGATGTGGACTTAGAGAAATATCATCTTAACATTGTTAATGCTTCAGAAGGGTAATACTTACCAATATTGGCTTGTTTGTCCTTGGTATTTCCTATACTTAGACTTCATAGAATATGTGTTAGAGAACTTTTGATAGGGTTTTGTTAATCACCAAAATAAATGTGTATTTAATTAAAATTATATGGAGACAGACTGATCATCAGTAATTAGGTCAAATCCCAAGGCAATTAGGTTTTCTTGGCAACCCAATTTCGTGGCTAACTGCGGTGGGAGATTTCCTAAAGCCTCACCCACTCTATTGGGGTGAGAAATCATCAAAATATGGAAGATGGAAGGCCAAAACTACACCTTGCCTTCCTTCACCCAATGGAACTTCTAAAACACACTAGATGCATATATACATGCCATGAAATCCTAGGGGACAAAAATACACATTTTTGGGGTCGTGGGAGGCAGTTCTTGAGCACCCAAAAGAGGAGGAAACCGCCCCAACTCGAAGCTTCTTCCCTGCTGCGTTCTGCATTGACCTGTGTAGAGTGCCCTTCTTGGAGTCAACCTGAGGTGAGTCAAACCACAACCAAACTGTGCAAGGCTTACACCCCTGGAAATAGGGTTGAATCTAGTTCCTAATTCCACTGGTTTCCTATTTTTCATCCAGTGGATCGAGAGTATTAGGCGTTCTCCAACAAGTGGTCTGAACGAGGACTGTCTAGAAAATGAGACTTCTTCAACCCAAAAGGTAGGTGATCTCAAACCAAATATTAATAAATCATATACCAATGTGTAAAGCATCGAGCCTACTTTCATATCCAAGTGATTTCATCGAATTTCATTGAGTACATCTCGAGTTTTAAGTGTTTTGCCAAAGTCGCGCATGTTAACAAGTTTTTATGTTCATGTTGATTTCTCACGCATCTCGAGGCCAATTTTAATGATTCAAAAACCATAGTTATCTCCTATTCCATGTTCCCAACAAGGTTTATGTTGAAACTTTTGTCCCAAAATCCCTAGATTAGAAGTTATAAGAATTGCATGGATCGAGCACCTATTTTTACGTTTTCAGGCAAGAACCCAAAACACGACGGGACCAGGCATTCTGTTTTGTCTGACCTGAACGTGACGCATGAGTCCAACACGTTCAAGTGAATCACGACCGTGCCCTACGTCACGATTCTGAGTGCACCCGTACGGCTCTGGCGCCTCAAACTATGCGCTGCATAGTTTTCAGTGCCTGCCTGAAATGCGATAGGGACCCCCGTCACGATTCATCCCGTTTTCCCACCCAAGCTTTTCAGGCTATTTTTATATTATTACTTTAAATGCATTTTATGAACGCAACAGAGTAGCTCGTCATGATTCAAACATGAAGGTGACGCCATAGGCTGTCGTGATTTGAATCTGTACATGTTAGCTTTGTTTCGACTGTACACAGCGTTGTTAAATGCGTCGACTGTGTCCGACGCGGATTTGTAGGCCTACTCGAGACCCATTTTTACAGTGTTTAATGTTGGTCATGCATGATATGTTCTTAAGATGCATTGTACAGTCTGTCTAATGACCTAAAAGCCAGCAACCCATGATAAAGACATAACAATGTGATGACTATTCTAATTGTTCGTTAATGCTATGATTTACTCTTGCAAACTATGTTGTCCAGCTAGCAAGCCTAGAGGGGGGTGAATGGGATTCTTAAAATGTGATTATCTAAACCTGTCAACAAAAACGTTCACACAAAACACTACGTTTGACTGTTAGTGTTAGTAGTAAAGAAAACAACAATCATAAACAAGCAACCGCACTACACAAGAATTATATCCTGGTTCAGACCTCCTCTCCACAGGAGTCCTATGTCTAGTCCCTGAGCAACAACTCAGTATTCCACTACCCAAGGGTACATTCCTCCTCAAGGACTCTTACACATCAAGCCGCAGCTGGCCTTCTCTTCTTCACCTGAAGAGGAGTACAACACCCTGGAACCCAGGCCATCCTTCAACACAGAAGGGAATAAAACCACCTATTTCAACAGGTCCTCTCTTCACCCTGGAAGAGGAACTTCACAGGAATGTGAATGAAGGCGAAATGCCCCTAGACTTGATTTACAACAAGTATCAGATCTGAGGCTGAGACTGAGAGAGAAAGATCTACAAAAGCGAAGTCTCTCAGAACTCAAAAAGGCTCTCTAAAAGATTTTGACAAGAACACAGAGAGCAAGAGCTATGAGGATTGGAATGGACAGAGGCACTTCTTCTAAGACTGTTTGGCTTGAACGCTTCTCTATCAAGTTGTTTTTTTTTTCTTTTTTATGAGCAAGGCAACAGGGTCAGCAACCGGTCAGGTGCATTTTCCTCCAGAGGAGGAAAATGTGCTCACCCCCCCAGGCGATTAACCCATTGCCAAAAATTTTATAGATATGATCGAGATGAACAAAGTACATGATACACCCGACGCCTGATGAAACTTCAACCTACTAGAATTAAGAAAACCAAAGTAGGAAAACCACAATGACCAAAAAGTAGAAAAACAGGGCTATTTAAGGAATCCGAAAGCTTGGCAGGCCAGCTTTATCCACATGAAGCGCACCCCTAGAAGAGGGAGGGAGCAATCTGAAGTCGGAGTAAACCGTGTTGTCCGCCTGAGCACACGCATGATTGGCCAGGCAGTCCGCCACCTGATTTCCTTCCCGGAAAGAGTGCTGAATTATCGACTTAAGCTGTTCAACCATCTTGCATATACCCTTCCACCAAGGGAAAACCGACCAATGTGGACACCGCCCAGAGTGGATAGCACCAACCAGCAGGGCCGAATCTGAATAAAGAATGGAGACAGGAAGCCGCCTCTCAAGTGCCAAACGCAAGCCATCATGCATCGCCCTCAACTCAGCCAGGAGGCTACTGCCAGCGCCATAGTAAAATGCAAATCCATAGATGAATTGACCTCTAGAATCCTTGAAACAGCCACCGCCCCCACAGATGCCAGTAGTACCTTTGAACGCCCCATCCACATTGAGACAGTAATTATGATGTGGACGAAGCCATTTTACGGGAAAGGAACTTTGATGTTGACCACCGGATGAATGTTAAACCACTGAAGAGCATCAGCCTGAGCAGAAGAAATAACCGAGAGAAGTGCATCGTATTAACAATTTGGTGCGCATTAAACATAATGGACTGCTTAATATCCTCAACAGTCCGAAGGGTGCCCTCCATTCTTGCAGTGCATTTGAACTTCCATATTTCCCAATCATTAAGAGGCAAACCAGCAAACCTGCAAAATGATAAGCCGAAAGCAAATTTGAGTGAGCAATAATACTCCAACATCTAATAGTAATATGGTCGCTCCATGTAGTTTTATTGTGGAGCAAAGGCGCCACCCAAGACCATAACTCCATGGCAATGTCGCTTGAGATAAACAGATGGTCCAGAGATTCTAGGTGATGGTCCGCACAGCATACACATTTGGAAACCACCGGGATGCCACATTCCATAATGCGAGAATCCACCTGAACCGCCCTATGAAGGATCTTCCACATGAACATGGCTGAACGAGGAGGAAACGCATGATGCCAGGTTAGTAAAAGCAGGCCGGCGAATACCATTATGAGAAGCAAGACAGTAGGCCGATTTTACAGAAAAGTCGCCATGAGTAGATCCTTCCCAAATGAACACATCCGGCCGCTGAGAGAGGAGGGATTGAACCTCATGCGGATTGTAGTTCAAACTGTTCCAAATACTTTCGTGAGGTGAAAGGACCATATCCCGAACTGATATTCTAGGCCACTGCTAGGTATAGGAAGCCGCATTCCTCATGCCATGCAAAACAGTACATTTTCCAATCCATTTATCACGAAAGAAATCCACCGTGGAACCATCGCCAGTCAACCACCTAGAATTATCCAAAACAATATCCCTAGCCTGCAAGAAGTTCTTCTTAGAAATACCATAAGGGAAGGGGTTGAAAATGTCCCGAAGATGTGAACCTTTCAAGAACCTTTTTTTGGCATAAGTAGACCAGAGGGAATTGCCATGCAAAATAGACCATAACTGTTTGGCAGCCATAGCAATTTGTAATGTCTCAATGTTTCTGAAATTAAGGCCACCTTCAACAAAAGGTTTTTGCAACCTGTGCCAACTAACCCAATGGCGACGAAGGCTACCATCAGCTCCTTGCCAGAAAAAATTGGCACAAACCTGTTTATCTGATGACAAATAGACTTGGGGATAGAGATTGAACTAGCCAAGTAGACGGGAAGACTCAAAAGAACTGACCTGATAAGCACAGCCCGGCCAGCTTGGGAGAGCGATTTAGCCCTCCAACCCGCTAATTTGCGGGTGAGTCTATCAACCAAGAATTTAAAGTCTTGAGTCTTCAGCCGTTTGGGTTTTAAAGGAATTCCCAGGTAGATCATACTACCATGGTGGCAGCGATATCCAGTGATTTGAGAAATTCTACTTGCTAACACTTTAGGAGCCTTAACAGAAAGTTGAAAACAACTCTTACTAGGATTAACCTGTTGACCAGAGCTCAATTCATAGGCATGCAGGAAAGATAACAAAGTTTTGACATTAAGAATACCCGCATTCATAAAGATCAAAAGTGTCGTCAGCATAAGGAGATGAGAAACCTTCAAACAACCCCTGGGGCTACTATAGTGCTGAATACGACCAGAGTTAAAGAGCTGTCTGAATCCACGACTAAGGACCTCAGAAGCAATAATAAAAGATAGGAGCTAGAGGATCACCCTGCCGAATACCTCTAGTGGATTTGAAAAATCCTGCCAACGAACCATTGAAGCTAACAGAAGACCAACAATTAGATAGAACTATGGCAATGTAAGAAGTAAACCTAGGAGAGAAACTGAATTTGTTCATGATCTGCAGGATGAAGTCCCACTCCATACGATCATAAGCCTTTGCCATGTCCAAATTGAAAAGAATATTATGACCTCTCACCTTACAGTCAATGTCTCTCAAAATATGTCTAGCAAGAGAAACATTATCCAGAATGAATCTCCCTTTGACAAAAGCACTTTGCTCCTCAGAGATGATAGAAGGTAAGATAGGAGCAAGTCTGTCACAAAACACCCTGGTAATAATCTTATAGACAAAGTTGCACAGGGTAATAGGCCTAAAATCACTGAAAGTTTGAGGCTCATCAACTTTAGGAATCAAGGTAATAATGGAAGACGTAAGCCCACGGGGAAGAGTGTAACCCGCAAAAAAACCTTGTACGGCAGCTATCACATCGTCGCCAATGATGGGCCAACAGTGAGTGAAAAACAAGCCAGAGAAACCATCCGGCCAGGAGCGCTGTGGCCATTCATAGCAAAAACAATAGACCTCACCTCATCCGCCGAAGGTGTCCTGCAGAGCATGTCATTATGTTCCTGAGTAATAACAACCGGGATATTATCCAAAATATTATGATCGATAACATGATTTTGAGAGGTGAGAAGCGACTGGAAGAAAGTAGCTGCTTCATGGCGGAGCACATCCTGATCCATGCACCAATGCCCATCAATTTTTAGTCTATGGATGAAACCCTTCCGCCTGTTACACTAACCGTGGCATGATAAAAAGAAGTATTCCGTTCACCATTTGTAAGCCAGTCCACCCTCGATTTTTGTTTCCAAAAATCTTCCTCCCTGGCAAGAGCAATATTAAGATTAGCATTGGCTGTGTAGAGAGCAGACCTGTTATCATCAGAAGACACCAGATCAAATGCACTTTGAAGTTTGTCCACCTGCTTCGAGGCCAAAATAACCATTTGCTGAACATTGCCAAAGACATCTCGGTTCTAACATTTGAGGGCAGACTTAACCTCTTTAAGCTTCACCTGCAGCCGAATCAGAGGATTCCAATGTTGGATATCATCCTCCTCCAGGATTCATCCATAAGAGCAAGGAAAGAGTCATGCGAAAGCCACATGTTTTGAAAGATAAACCGACTAGGGCCTCTAGCAACAATACGGTTAGAAACTCTAGAGGGGAGTGGTCCGAGGGACCTCTCCTAAGATGAGAGACAAGAAGGTTCGGCCAACTGTCTTGCCATCGATTGTTCATAAGGATACGATCCAAACGAGCACGGATATTAGCACTTCCAGTACGATTATTGCTCCAAGTATAAGTAGGGCCCATAAAGCCAGCATAAAAAAGCCAATAGCAGCAATGAAAGCATTAAATTCGATCATACCAGTGTTATTACCAAATAAACCACCAAATTTTTCAGATGGGTGGGTGATGCAATTGAAGTCGCCACCAAGAAGCCAAGGGACATCCACCGAAACAGAAAACTGAATAAGCTCGTCAAACATCTGGCGACGAGTAGCACAGTCACAAGAAGCATAGATGCAAGTAATAAAGCAAGAAAATCCATTCGCAGAACGAAGCCCCAAAGTAATATACTGGTCAGATGTTGCCACGACCTGAAAAGGAATGGTTGAATCCCAAAAGACCCAAATCTTGTATTCCTGACCCAAGTTACCCGCAAAATTATCCAGCTTCAAAGAATAAGATAACCGAGAGGCCTTTGCAAGAAATTGCTTAGGCTCCATAATAGCCACAATAGAAGGATGAAATTGACGAACCATTTTTTTGAGAAACCTGCGAGAAGACATATTTCCGATCCCCGGATATTCCAGAAAAGGGCTGAATTCATTGGGATAATGGATCCTTACCTCTATCCTCTGAACGAGCACGCTCTCTAGTAACAACCCGTTCCCTACGAGCCCCACCAGTGTCAACAGCAATAATAGAGTGGAGAGGCATCAGCTGATTATCCCGTCTAGCGAACGTTAACGTATCAACCTCAGATCCACGAATATCTATCTCACCCAAGACATCTTCTGCCGGCACAGGAGGTTGCATCCCCAAAGAATTAATTTGTGGGGGATCAGCAATCCTGTTATCACTAAAGACTTCCAGAGTAGGGTCAGGAAGAGCACGTAATACGTTAAGTTCCTGCATGCAAACCTACGGTATCGGAGTTAATGATGGCCGTTGCTCCTCCGACGTGGTACCTGTACCGTTACAACGGTCGCGCCAACAGTCCCATGCACGTTCGACGTTGGACCGATCGACACCTCTTTACAAGAAATCGGATTCCGGGACTCAGGATCCCCATGTTCCTTAGCCGCTTCGTCTAAACGTGATTCACCTCCTGCTCCGCCATCAGCAACCGGAACCCAAGTGGTATTAGGTTTCCCCACTGTCGGCTTTGTAACGGGTCGCTGTTTATTGGAAAGCACCCCAGACTCCACAGAGCGACACTTCTCCTGATTGTGCCCTAGCGACCGGCAGCCATGACAATAATCCGGAATATTAAGGTAAATAACATCTTGCCAATATCCTCCTAACTCACGCATCCCAATCCAGACCCTGTCAGGCCTAGGTTTCAGCACATCAATTTCCACACAAACCCGGGCCGCCTTAGTGTTAAGAAGGAGTTCAATATCATGAGCGACTTGAAGAACCGGGCCAACGTTGGCCGCAATAGAAGACAACAAACTCTTTTGATAAGTTAACAGGTAGAGCGGGAAACTCAATCCAAACAGGTAGAATAGTTGGTTCTTCGGATAGATTAAAGAGAGGAGACCACTTATAAAATCTGAACCGCTTACCTTGGACATAGATAAATTCACGTAAAAGCACCCTGAGATAGTCATCGTGACATTTGAATCTGAAGAGCAGATGATGATTGTCCAAAGCACTAATTAGAAACGATTCTTTAAGACCACATCTAGACTAGCTATGAGATCGAATCTCAGGAATAGCAGGCCGCCCAAAAGCTGTTTTTGCAACCACCGAGAACTGGAAGGGGATCAGCGATGCATCCATCTCCTCCTTGCTGAAGAAAACCGCAGGTTCACCAAGATCGGTGAAGGCGGGGGCATGTTGTATGGTGGGAACAGGTGGAAGCTCGAGAGAAGCAGCGACCACACGGGCAAAGGAGCAACCCAGGGGAGGAGCAGGCACCTCCCCTGAGGTGGCCATGGCCGGCCAGGCCCAAGGGCCGGCGGCTAGGTCACCTACACCAGAGAAAGCGAATACCCAGACTCTCTCTCTCTAGGTTCTAGAGAGAGAAAGCACCCAAAAAAAAACAACTTTTGTTAAATCCTCTATCAAGTTGTTCATTTCAGAAGATCTTTTTCAAAAGTTGTCTTCCAAGAGTCTTGAGTCTTGTATTTATATCTTCTCTCGAGGAAGTAGCCGTTGATATGTTTTGTCTCTATGCTCTGGTATACGTTAGACTGCATGGTATTGTAGAGCTTCCAATCAACGGTTCTTTACATTCCACGCATGCAAAGAGAAGATCTTTCTCGATATCCTTCATCTTCCATTTTGTCCAACGTTGTAAACGGTAGTGTTGTCAGAGACCTGCACACAATAAATCATAAATGATATACAACTATGCTGTCTCTTGATGTCAGTCAACGTTAGAAGAACGATATACATCAAAATAGAAATATCAATTTGTTTTCCAAAAAGATGTTTCTAATATAAGCATAGGAATAGAAGATCTCTGTGCATGCATTGTGCAGTGAAATGTTCAGTCATAATAAATGCATGTATATCGGAGAAAAGCGAGGGAAGACATTTAACTTTCAAAATATTTGAAATATGTTTAAATATCAAGTCGTTATAACTCATGAAATCGTTGTGAGTATGACTTATGAAATCGTTATGTGAATGAGTCAATATTATGTAAATCGTTGCACATGTATAAACAAATCGATGTGAACACAAATCATTATACAATCATAACCAAATCGTTGTAGTGACAAATCATTATGAGAGTATAAGCAAATATTATGAATGAGTTGTTATAACCAAATCGTTGTTTCACTTATCGAGTCGATGTAGTGATCAAATCGTTGTTTTGCTTTATCGAATTGTTACACGGACCAAGTCGTTGTTGTGACTTATCGAATCGTTACAGCAAGCAAATCGTTGTGTAACTTATCGAGTCGTTATACTGACCAAGTCATTATTGTAACTTATCGAATCGTTATGAAGATCAAATCGATGTGGAACTTATCGAATCGTTATGAAGACTAAATCGATGTGGAACTTATCGAATCGTTATAAAACCAAATCGATGTGGAACTTATCGAATCATTATGAAGACCAAATCGATGTGGAACTTATCGAATTGTTATGAAGGTAAATCGTTGTGTGACCGAGTCGTTGTTCTCAAATCGTTACAAGACCCAAATCGTTGTGAGAGAAAATCGTTGTGCTCATTGGTGAATCATTGTGAGATCGAAATCGTTATGCTCACTTAGCGAATCGTTGTGAGAGCAAATTGTTATGCTCACTTAGCGAATCATTGTGAGATCGAAATCGTTATGCTCAGTTAGCGAATCATGTGAGAGCAAATCATTATGCTCACTTAGCGAATCGTTGTGAGAGCAAATCATTATGCTTACTTATCGAATCGTTGTGAGAGCAAATCGTTATGCTCACTTATCGAATTGTTGTGAGGTCGAAATCGATGCAACACTTCTGAAATTGAAATAAAATATAAGAAGTCGATGTGCACTTAGAAAAATTATATGCTATGTTCTTTAAATGCTACAGTGTAAGAAATACTTTACATATCTTCTTGATTTCGCCTGATTTTCCTTCTATGCTTAAGCTTCATAAAAACTTGTTAGATCATACTTTATTTGAGTTTTGTTAATCACCAAAATAGATATGTAATTTATTTAATTACATGGGGATGAACTGATCATCAATCTCGCCCTTTTTGGTGATGACAAAACATAACATTAATACAATGGTTCTGAAATAGATCTAAGTAAAATGATCTAATGAAATCTGAAGAATATATTTCATAATGTTTATTTTTCTCCCCCTTTTTGTCATTTAAGCAAGATATATAGATGAGACAAAGAAAGCAAGAGAAAAGATAAATGAGAGGCAAAGATGGTGTTTGTATTACTCTTGAGGGGGTATAGGAAGGTAGAAGGTAGGAGACAGAAGAGAGGCATGATGAGAAATGATTTCCCAAGCCTAAGTTCCTTCTCTTCAAAGAATTGCCTAAAGACCCCACAAGCTACAGAATAGGAAGGCCCCATGATAGGAACCATCCTTGGAGATGAAGGTCCCGCTGCTCTTCTAGGAACTGAGCATAGCGGTCTCTATCAAAGGAAACTTTGTAATGACTTGTTTTCCCAAAGATGGCGTAGGAGGGGAATGATCAATGGAGACTGGATAATAAATCTGCTTCTGCTTCAGTTCTAGTCTCACGGCTACATAAACCTTGTATCTCTCAACCCATGTTGCAAATGGATCTTGAACAAGGTGAATGGAGTTCATGTCCAGAAATTTATCAGCTGAGACAGGAGGCTTATTGATTCAGATCTGAGAGCCATTCAGATCATTAAGCTGTTGAGCAGAAAGAGGGTAGAATTTGGCCCAATCTGCTAGAGATAACCTCTCACATTCTGACAAGAGAGGAGCAAGAACATATGCATTTATGTGGCCCTGATGGTACTCTCTGAACAAGAATCTATTGAATGCAACCAGATTACCTTTTTGCACATGAATTCTCCCCATGACTCTGGTAAAACGCTCAAAGATGATGGAGCCAACGTTGGAGTCCATGACCAGATAATGAAGAGGAGGTAGAAAGACTACATCAGGCAACTTTAAGGTGGCAAAATCGACCCTGATGGCTTCGGTATGAGCATCATGAGAACCAAGATTATGAATAGCTTGTCGGAATTGGCCAAGCTGAACTTCAAGTAGATTATTGAGATATCGATAATTATTGAACATTTGAAAGTGCCTGAGCATCTTGATCTCCTTTTGAACAAATGGAGCCCAGGTGTCCTTGTGAAGAATTTGGAACCATTCTGAGAGTGCCAAGGGATGATCCCGAGGAGGAAACCTAGTTGACTTGGCATTCAGAAACTTATTATACAAGGTCTTGTGGCCCCGAGCCCATTGCTCTTCTGATTTGGCTTCAACCACGGAAAGAGATAGTTTTCTGAATGATATTTAGGTGGTCTGTTAAGTTGAGATGTGGAAGACCAAAGAGAGTGGCAAAGGTAGTTTTCTGAAGGAATTCTCTATACAACGATTTGTTTTTATTATCTACTGTAAGAGAAAACCAGAGGGGTGGATAGCAAGGTTCAGAAGAAATAGAATGAGTGGATGTTAGTCTTCTTTTCTTAGGGACAGGGCTAGAGGAGCCTGTCCTATGAACATGAGTACTAATTTGTAAAACTAAATGGAGGATTGCTGCTTCAAATTCATCTTTGATGTCCCTAAGGAGGGGGCATCAATTGAGCACTCTCCGGAATAATAGAGATAAAAGAGGGAGGAGTAGGAGGATGAAGGAAGGAATGAGTGGTAGAAGAAGGAACATCATATGGTCTAAAGGAGGAAGGACCAGAAGAGGAGGCTCCAGCTGATGAGGAGGCTAGAGGGACCTCAACAGGAGGAGGAGGAAGAATAGATATAGAGGTGGCAGGAGATGAGGTGGACTGAGAAGGGAAAGGTGTAGGAGATGAAATATTCCTGGGAAGAGGTTGTTTGAAGGTGGTAGGTGTAGGAGGTGCTGTAGAGGAGGATGGTGGAGAAGGGGGTGCTGGGTAAGAGAGGAGAAGATCTAGGGGGCTCAAAGGCTGCAACCTGGTCTTCTACTCTTGCTGGAACAGCCTAATACACCACTGGCCCTGATGGCCCAAACTCACCAAGCTTGGCCCTGGCGGCCCTGACATTGACTGATCTTGCTCACCGTCCATAGGCCCTAATGGCCGGACACCCTCTGCTTCAATTGGCCCTGATGGCCCTACAGTCTCGTCAGAATTTGGCCTTGTTGGCCGAACCACTTCATCTGTTAGCCTTGGCCTGATGGCCGAACATCTTCCTCTACTTGACTGGGTCTTGACTCCTGAGGAATTGAGGGGGCAGGAGTGGCATGCACGGATGATTGTGCTTTTATCACAATTGAAATATCGGACAAGATAGCCTTCATGCTTCCCATTTCATTCTTTAGCCATCTCAAAACAGACTTTACCATACCCATTTCTATTGCTGAAGAGTTCTGGCTTGTGTAAATAGAGGCAACATCGGATTGTATAGAGGAAAGAATTTTGCCTTGATCATCCAATCTGCGAACTATTGGCTTCAAGTTGACCATCAATTTCTTTTGCTTGAGCCTTTGGTGCGAAAGAGGGATCTCAGAGGCTATCTCTTTCCCTCTGTCACTTGCCCAAGCAACGGGCTCCACATTTTTAACATGTATCTCTTCTTGAAACTGAGCATTAGCAGGGGCATAGTAGTGTGCTCTCTGTGAGTCTCTGCTTCTTTTTCAACCAAGTGCTCCCCCTCAATAGGAGCATCCTTCATCAAGATATCCTCACTGTGGCCTGCTGCCACATTTTCAGCCACAACTTCTTTCTCCCCTGAATAGGAGCATCTTCCAAGACAGCATCGACAGTGTGGCTTGGCGCCACAATCTCTGGACTGACTTCCACAGAAATCTGCACTTGCTACCCCTGAGCGCTGGGAATGGAATCCAGCACACTTCTAAGAATTGAGGCTACCAGAAAGTGGGGGTGGCAACCTCTTCAACCTGCCCAACGGGCTCAATGTGCTCTAGAGGAATGTCCTCAATCCTGCTTTCACTGACTGCATGAACCTCAACACTGACTTCAGCTGTTGCTGCTTCTGATTGGTCTTCCTGAACCACTGGAACTTCGGCCCTGAACATTTCCTACTGCTCTTGGACTGCTGGCACTTCTGCCCTGGCATCCTTTTGCAGAAATGGAATTGCTGGTTCTGCTGCTGCTACCTCTGTCTGAGCTGTCTCGTCTTGGACTTCTAGGGCTTCGCCAATAATGGCCTCGCCCTCTACTGTTGAAGTTTTGGTCCAAACTCTAGCCAGAAGAGAAAATCCACTCTTCTTTAAGTTCCTGCTTCGAATAGCTTGACCCATCTTTTTAAAGACTGCCCCAGTCAAATTAATCCCATAGTGTTGGAAAATTTTGGTTATCAAATGGGCATACGAAAGGGACACATTCAGCTTACTTTTCTTATCCCAAATCTGAGCAGTTTCGAACTTCATTCGTTCCATAATAACTTCTGCCATATTGATACTCTGGTTCTGGATGGCCCAGAACATCATGTCAGAGTCCGCCTTGGTGTAGGTGGAGAAGGTGGCACTCCTAGGAACCAAAATCTGACACACGATAAAGTGTAGAATTCTATTGAAAGCATTCAACTAGTTAATGTCGATCTTTCCATCCTTGAGCTTGTACTCGGGACCAACTATCCCCAAACCCTTAGCCAGAACATCGACGGTGTTTACCTCGCTGTGACCGGGTCCCGGAGGTAGACACTCCAAACAAAGACTCCAATAGCTCATATGTGATACGAATCTGGGTTCCTTGACAGTAGAGGTCAAGGACCCATCTGCTTCTGACTTCAAGCAAACATAAAAAGCTTTAACCAGGTCCGGATAACTTGCCTCTGATAGAGTTGCCATCTTGGTCCACTTCATTCTCTGCATAGCTGCAACGATGTTGTGCATTCCATTCTTCTCCAGATCAGCAATATCAACTGCCTTGTTCCCGACATCTTCGTCTTCATGGTTTTAAACCTTTCCTACTGCTCTGCAGAGAGGAAAGCAGCCCCATAGCCCCCGACGGTGCCGGAAACTCCAGAAACGACCATGGTTTTGAGCAAGAGAGGGTTCTGGGAGGTCGTAAAGAAGATTGGAGCAAAAGCCCTCAGGAAATTTTTTGCAGGAAGGGATGGAAGCTTTGAAATCGCACAGAGTAGATGCCGGAGTCGATAGGGCTTATCGTCTGAGGCAAGTTGAAAGAGATGAGAGCGAGAGGTGAATCAATATGGCACAGATTTCGGGTTTTATCAGATAAGATACAGTGACTTTTGAGGAGATGGCGCCATCAATGCGGAAAATGACAGAAAAGAGACAGGTTTGAGATGAATAAATACTTTTAAATTAACGAACCATCACAGATATTTATGATGCAAGCAATCTTAAGGATTTTGCTCAAATTCATGGAAGAGAATAATTATTATTCTGAAATAATTTGTAAGACCCAGTTTCCGGCTTCCGTCAGGTGTCGGGGATGACAGGCCACTGACGCGTCCAGGCTGGGTGATGCGTTGGTGTCGCGTCGGGGGTGCCCGACGCGACAGTCATCCGTGTCGCGGCGAGCGTGTGGGTACTGTCCGATGATTGTGGCACCAAGCCATACTGACACACCTACCAGCCTGGATGCGTCAGTGCCTCCGAAAGTCTGTCCGAAAGTCTGTCGATGGTCAATCGCGTCAGTGGCTCCGAATGTTCCGTGGTCTATCCGATGTAACCAACGGTCAATTGATTATTAGAAGAGCGACGGGTTTCCGTACTGTCCGATGGTGTTCCGTGGTTCTAGCTGTTCGTGCATGCCTTGGTTGGCAGACGGCCCCTTTTGAGGGTCCGTGTGTGCCTCTCGCTTGATGGGCTTGTCGTGTGTTACAAGCCAGCAGTTCGGTGTGGTTTTGTTGTACTGCCCCGCCTGTTCGCCCGTGCTTGGCACTTGAGGGCTTGTCCCGTTCAGAGGTTGTCTCCATTTTTTGGGACCCCCATCCTCGGGAGCCTATTGAGGGAGTACTCGGGCTACGAGCGTGCTCGAGTTGGCAGCCCACGTGAGCGGACTCTGGAGCTGAGGGGAAAAAGACGTTTGGACAGCGGCACTGAGTCGTTTATAGAGCTCTCTTGTCTGGGTCTGGGACGCCGAGGGGTTCGGAGTGCTTTCCTGGCGCAGACCAGATAGTCCTTTGTGTCACTGCCTCTCTCTGCATTGGTTCTAGAGCCAGGTAGTGGTGTCAGGCGTGAGGCCGCAGCTTGGCCAGGCTGCGGTGTTACGTGTGTTGGGTGTTTCTGTGGCGGATCTGTCTCGCCCTTCGCGGGGGTGGAGGCAGCACCTAGGCTAGTGAGCAGAGTGTGTGTGGACTGCGGGTCCCCCTCTCTTGGCTGCTAGCGGCGGTGGCTTGGTTGCTGTTGTTGTGACGACGTTTCCCTCACGACGTTTTCGAGTGTTGCTCGTTGCCCTAGCTTGCACGGCGGTTTTAGCCTGGTTGTGCTTAGCTCCCGTGGGCGTCGCTGGTTTGGCCTTGGGCAGACCCGTGCTTCTGGTGGTTCCCGCTTCGGTGTTCTCTCGGTTCCGTGGTCCCATTCTTGGGTGCCAGTCCGTGATGGCACCGACGTGTGTAGCTTCCCGACCTGGCGGTGTGTCCGGGGTCTGGGGTGGTTCTGCTTGTGGGCCCTCGACCTTGTAGAGGTCTGAGGTGGTCGTGCTTATGGTGAGACGTCGTTCTTACTTGGTTGTTCCGTGGTCTCGGCGGGTGTGCTGAGCACTGCTTCCGCTTTGTGCCCGACTCCGTTGGTTTCTGCAGGAGTCGTGTGTGTGCCACGACCTTGGTTGGTGGTCATGGCGTTGTACTGTTCTCTTCTACTGCTTAGTAGTACCATGTTGTAGGTGTTCCTCGCTTTACACCTTTCTAGTGTAGTTTCCTATTTTCGGAGTTCCTGCTGCTCTGGCCGGTGAGGGACTGGTAATCCCTAATGGGCCTTGTTCGCGAGGCTCACCCCCCTACTTCTTTCAGCTAGGGGCTCATCGTTGCGGGAGCTCGGTGTCGGATGGGTTGCAGAGGCGGTTGTGGCGCTGTGTGTTTTCAACAGCAGTGAGAGCGAGCGTTGTGAGCTCTTGTAGTCTGAGTGAGCTGAGAGCTATGTTTTGCAAGTCCTCGGGGTATGCCCCTTAAGGACTGCACCTTTCTTCTTGTACCTGTGCTTTTGCTTGGGACGCGTTGTACAACCCTTTTGTATAATGTATAGATTATTATAGTTGTTTGAACTCAGTACATATCTCACTAGACTTTTTCATATAACCCTTCCGGATCTTCGGATCCGTGGGTGGCGGCGCGACCCTCGGGGTCCCCGGCGAGGGGTCCGAGAGGTCGGGTCGTTACATAATTAGTATTTCAGTTACATTCAGATAAATCTATCACAATTACACATGCCTAATTCCCTTCTAAGAGACGTGAATCTCTCTTCAGGTAAGGCCTTTGTGAAGATATCTACTAACTGATTTTGAGTATCAATAAAATAAATATCTATATTCCCATTAGCTACATGATCTCGAATAAAATGATATCTAACCTATATATGCTTTGTCCTTGAGTGCTGAACTGGATTTTTCATGAGATTTATTGCACTGGTGTTGTCGCACAATAGGGGAATTGTCTTGATGTGCAGTCCATAATTCTCAAGTTGCTGCTTAATCTATAGGAGTTGTTTACAACAGCTTCCAGTAACCACGTACTTAGCTTCAGCTGTTGACAGTGCTACTGAAATTTGCTTCTTTAAGGACCATGAAATTAGACATCCTGCAAGAAACTGACAACAACCACTGGTGTTTTTTCTATCTATTTTGCATCCAGCGTAGTTAGCATCAGAGTATCCTACTAAATTTATTTCACATGATTTTGGATACCATAATCCTAGATCATGGGTTCTAGCTAAATATCTAAAAATCCATTTGACACTATTAAATGAGACTCTCTAGGGTCTGCCTGATATCTAGCACACATACATACACTAAACAATATATCAGGTCTACTTGCTGTCAAATAAAGTAATGAACCTATCATACCTCTATAGAGCTTTTGGTCTACTTTCTTACCATCCTTATCACTGTCTAGCCTTGTAGATGTGCTCATTGGTGTTGATAGTGGCTTAGCATTTTCAAACCCTAATTTCTTCATAATTCTTTGGTGTACTTTGCTTGACAAATGTGTGTTCCTTCATTTCCTTTGCTTGATTTGCAATTTGAGAAGTAGTTGAGCTCCCCCATCATGCTCATTTCAATTCTCCCTGCATAAGTCTCTCAAAATACTTGCAAAGAAATTTTTCAGTAGAACCAAATATTATATCATCTACATAAATTTGTACAAGCAATACATGTTTGATTTTAGACTTAACAATAAGTAATATCTACTTGACCCCTGATAAACCCATGATTCAATAAAATGCACTGAGCCTTTCATACCAAGCTCTAGGTGCCTGCTTTAATCCATATATGCTTTATGCAACTTGAAAACATGATTTGGAAAATCAATATCTTCAAAGTCGGGAGGTTGTTCTAATAAACTCCTTCTTTATATAACCATTTAGAAATGCTGATTTAACATCCATTTGAAAAAGTTTTAAATCCAATGTAGATGCATAAGCAAGTAAAATCCTAACTGCCTCAAGTCTAGCCACTGGTGCATAGGTTTCATCGAAATCTATGCCTTCCTCTTGGGAATAGCCTGAAGCTACGAGTCTGGCCTTGTTTCTTGTGATCAGACCAATTCATCCAATTTGTTCCTGAACACCCATTTGGTGTCAATCACAGGAGATCTGATGGTCTTGGAACAAGGGACCATACCTGGTTTTCTTGAACTGATTAAGTTCATCTGCATGGCTAATATCCAAGATTCGGAAGACCTCCTGCTTGAGCCTCTTATTTATACTTCGAAGCGGTATCTCGGTGCCTCTGTCTCCCCAGCTGATGGATCTAAAGTTAAGCGGTAGTGATCCTGGTTCTCTCTACGGCCGTACAACCCCCTAGAACCCGGAGACGAGTCGGTGGTCGAGGCTTCTTGGCACTGCAAGGAGAGCTTCTCCGGCCATTTTGATCCGTTTGGAGATTTATTCAAAGGCAAGTAAACCCTAGGTCTTGAAGCCTAGACATGTCCCTAAGTCTCAGGAATTTTGTGGATTTTAATTCGTGTCCTGGAGCCCCTATTCTGATTTTTTTTTTCCAAGCTCGGTCTGTGTTCATACACAGACAGGAACTTGACGGCAAGATACCTTGCCGTCAAGTGCATCTGTTAACGGCATGCGATAATGCCGTCAACCCCTGTAAACGGCCAGACACTGACGTTGAGTTCGTCAGGACAGAACCGTAACTGTTTTCTCTCCCCTAAATGACTATTTCGATGGGTTTCTCGCGATGAGGATATACTATAACCCTATACGTTATGTAAGATACCTATTGTGGTGTGTGGATGGTTATTGAGCATGGTATGAGTAATGCATTTAATTGCTTTGCGAAAATGCATGTATGTTAAGGCAATGACCTTCTTGACTCACTGTTTGGATGATTTAGTGAGGGTCGAAAGCGTTAAATTCGTGAGCCATGTATGCATGCATCAGTCACACCCCTGCATTTCTATGATTTTTTTCATGTTTGTATGAGTTAAGAACTTATATTTTGGGAAAATAGAGAGCATGTGTAGGACTATTAAATTCTCTAGTAAATTGTGCTTTGTGCAATAAATACAGGTAGAATGTCGTGCAAATATAGGCATGTTAGGTCAGGGCTGAGGCATGTTAAATCAATTGCTTATGCTAGGTTTCCATGCTAATAGGGATTTCAAATAGCATGTAAAATAGATGTTTGATTTTCTGTAAATTCTATTTAGCTCAGAAAAATATGAAAATTTGAGGGTATGATCTTGAACCCAAAACTAGCATGTGGTTAAAATTTCAGGTCATTTGGACCAGTATATAAAGAGTTATGTGTTTTTCATGTGAAATGTAATAATCTACGTATGTTATCGTAATGTCGTTAGTTATTGCTTAAACCCAACCTGATTAGTGCATTCACAGTGTTAAATTCCTGAAATCTGTAGTAGCATGGTTAGGAGAAAACAAAGCCACATTGTGCATGAGAAAACGAAGGAGATGTGAGTGTTATGTGTAAATACGTGTTAAAATTCGGTATGAGTTAAAGTGTAAAAGTTGTGCCTATGTGACACTGCTACCCTAGAGGCATCGGAGCCGTATATAGAAAAGTCCCTATAGAAGGCTCCATGTGATATAAGTTTGTCCCAAAGGCATTGGGAAAACCCGGAGGTGGACGGGTACCACTGGATAGGGTGGAGAGGGCTTCTCCCGGTCTGCGCAGTAACCAAGATTCACCACTGTATTGCCTAGGTGGTGGGTATATGATTATGAGTCGTGTTATGTGTTATGTGTTGTGAAAAGAGTTATGAGAATGAGTTGTGTTATTTGTTAGTGTCCTCTATTGGTGGTTAGGACCATGTGTCATGGCAAATTGATTAACCAATGAAATAATGAATAAAGTGTGAAATATGTGAACATGGCTCGTGGTAAGTGCCCATGATGCACGTGGTAAGTGCAATCGATGTGATATGTGATAAGTGCAAGTGGAAGAGTAAATGATGTGGAAATGAGTAAATTGTGTAAGTGTGAACATGTATGTATGTCAAATGTGTAAAAGTGAACAATGTGAATGAGTAAGTGTGCAATCATGTGAGATAAATGTGTTAGATTGTGAACTTATGATATAGGTCATATAGTGTTAATGCATACCCCACAGCAACCTAAATGTATGCAAAATGATGTTTCACATGTGTAAGAATGAGTAGAATCCATGTTAGGAACATCCTTTTAAAAATATGAGAATTTCATGTTAATTGCTATCATGTTGTAATTGAATTGTATATGTAATAACTCTCATGTGAATGAAATGGTAGGAGCATGTAATAGGATTTTCATGTTTGAAAAAGGTTTATTATGAATATGGCAAATTCATGAAAAATATTTGGATTCAATGCTAGTGAAAGGCTCAACTAATAAAAAGTTTCCTACTTAAGCACTTATTGTTGCTAAATAGTTTTACCAGGTTTAACCTTCAATTCATGCTATAAAATGTGAAGCTATGTGCATGTGATCTTATCATGTTGAAATAGCAAGTAAATGTACAATTAAATACGAAAAGTGCATGTGAAAAGAAATAGCCATCATGCTAGTGTGTCCTTTTCCCTTATGCTAAATTTTATGACTTAGTGGTAGAAATATCTATGGGATTAAATAATGTGTGGACGGATCATGCTACATGTTAGGTGTATGAAATGTGTACACATGTATAACGTAATGCTCATAACTTAGAATAGAAATATGATGGACTAAAGCATGCTCATGTAATAAATGTGTGTTGCTAGTTAAGAGTAAGGGCCATGTGTATCCCTGTGAATTGATGATAGTGTGACATGTTTAAGTTCAAGACTTTGGTTTGCTTGCTGAGTCTTGGACTCACTCTTGCTTCGGTGTACAGGTTGACAAGTATCGTGTACTAGAAGGAAACTTGGTGGGATCGCCATTTAGAAGACTATTTTGTGGAGCTGTTACTAGTTGTGCTTTTCTTTTCTCATAGTATGAACAAGAAATTTTGTATGACTATTTGGACAATGTAGTTCTTTTATCTTGTATAAATGTGGACATTGTCTTCTATTTCGCTATTTAGATTGTGAAATGTGTGTTGGTGATGGGTTAAGAGTTGAGTAATTTATTTTATTCCGTTGTACTCTATTTCTATCCAGGTACATATCAACCTATCGACTAGTGTTGGGTACATGTCCCACTGTGACGACGCCTTTTATACCGATGAGGATTGGTATAATCATATCGGTATGAAGAGGGTCGTTACAAATCTGCATACCTTGGTCAATCTGTCAACAAATACCCATATTCCATTATGCCCTGAACTCGACCTTGGTAAACCTGCCACAAAGTCCATAGCAATATCATCCCACTTCCACTGTGGAATGGGTAACGGTTGCAATAGACCTCTAGGTTTCTGATACTCTGCTTTAATCTACTGACAGATAGCACATCTTGAAACAAATTCTGCTATTTGCTTTTTCATAAGAGGCCACCAGAAATGCTTTCTCAAATCATGGTACATTTTAGTACTACCCGGATGAATAGTGTACCTAGATTTATGAGCCTCTTCCAATACTCGCTGCTTCACCACTCTCTCTGCAGGAACAAACACAACCTGCCCCTGAGCCTAACCACACAATTATCATCAATAGTAACTCCTTCCATTTTACAATTTCAGTCAAACTGGCATCTGCTCTCTGAGCTTCAACTATCTGCCAATACAAAGACGGCTCTACAACACTAGCAGCTAGCACTGCCCGTCGCTGACTACTGGGCACATATAAGGAGTTCTCCGCTACTTCTTCATACAACTTCCACTCTTTATCATCATCAAATTCATATATGCCTTTCTGCTAGGCATCTACTACAACATTGGCCTTACCCGGATGGTAAGCCAACTGAAATCATAATCTTTCAAATACTCGATCCATCTGCGCTGGCGAAGATTCAAATCTTTCTGCGAGAAGATATACTTCAAGCTTTTATGATCTATAAAGATCTCAAATCTCGCGCCATACAGATAATGCCTCCACATTTTTAAGGCAAATACACTGCTGCTAACTCCAAATCATGAGTGGGGTAATTCTCCTCTGCTGGCTTCAATTGTCTGGACGCATACGCTATCACTTTACCATGCTGCATAAGTACTGCTCCAAGACCTCTCCTTGAACCATCAGTATACAACACAAAACCACCACTCCCTGCCGGTAATGTCAATATAGGTGCTGAAGTAAGTCTCTTCTTTAATTCCATAAAACTTTTCTGACATTCACCGGACCACACAAAAGGCACCCCTTTCCTGGTCAACTTAGTCATAGGTGCCGCAATCTTAGAAAAATCTTGAATGGAGCGCCTGTAATAACCTGCTAATCCCAGAAAACTTCTAATCTCAGTTATTATCCTAGGAACTTCCCATCTCATCACTACTTCCACTTTACTTGGTCCACTGCCACTCCTCTAGCAGAGATAACATGACCCAGGAACTGAATTTCTTTCAACCAAAATTCACACTTATTGAATTTGGCAAACAACTGGTTATCCCTTAACAATTGCAGGGTAAACCTCAATGAGCTGCATGCTCCTCTTCAGATGCTGAGTAAATCAGAATATCATCGATAAAGACCACAATGAATTGATCTAAATATGGATGAAAATTCTATTCATCAGATCCATAAACCTGCAGGAGCATTAGTCAACCCAAAGGCATAACCACAACTCAAAGTGACCATATCTAGTTCTGAATGCTGTCTTATCTATATCTTCTTCTTTAATTCTTAACTGATGGTACCCGGACCTCAAATCAATTATGGAAAACACCTTTGCTGATTGCAATTGATCAAATAGATCATCTATTCTCGGCAACGGGTATTTATTCTTGATGCTCACATCATTTAACTTTCTATAATCAATACACATCCGAAAACTTCCATCTTTCTTTTTCACAAATAAAACGACGCTCCCCACGGGGAATGACTCGGTCTAATAAACCCTTTCTGCAATAGTTCTTCTAACTGCTCTTTCAATTCCTTAATTCTGCTGGTGCCATCCGATATGGAGCTTTAGAGATCGGCATGGTACTTGGCAGCAACTCATTGTAAAGTCCATCCCCTATGTGGAGCTAAACCAAGCAAATCCTCAGGAAAACATCAGCAAATTCCCTAACCACGGGAACTGCTTCTACTGGCTGACTAGCTTCTACCAGACTTACCGAGGCTAAATAAGCCACACATCCAGCATTTATCAACTTTCTAGCTTTAATTGCAGAAATTAGAAACTTAGAGTTATAAAAAGGCATACCTTGATATTCAAATACCGCACCATTAGGATGACTAAATCTGATCCTTTCTTTCTGCAATCAAGCATTGCTCCATACATCTTAAGCCAGTCCATACCCAAAATAATATCATATCTGCTAATTGCAGGGCATACAACCGACCCGGCATCTGGTTCCCTTCAATCATAATAGGAGCTTCATCTATATAGCTCGAAGTGAGCAAAAACTCACCTGAAGGAACCTCCACTACCAACTCACAAGACTTCTCCTCTAAAGAATGAGCTATACAATCCAAAAATTCTTCGGAAATAAAAGAATGAGAGGCACCCGAATCAAATAAAACTCTTGCTGAATATTCATAAAGAGGTAAAGTATCTTCTATCATATTCGATGCCTCCGCCTGGGCTCGGGTGATAGCCATAACCCGGCCTCCTCCCCGCTGCTGCGGTGCTCCTCTGCCACGACCTGACTGTGGTTGCTGAAACTGCTGAGGCTGCTGTTGCTGCACACCTCTACCATATCATACTCCCTCAGATACGGACAATTGCGGATCAAATGTCCCGGCTGATTACAATTATAGCATCTATATCCCGGTGGAGTAACAGGCTGCCTGGCAGTACTCTGCTGCGACTCCTCCACCTCAGGCCTACCTCGCCCTGCTGGAACTGCGGACGACCTCCCCATCCTCTTCCTTTTCCTTTAAATTCTTGCTTTAATTTTTGACCCCATTTACCGAAGCCTGATGAAGAAGGTCTACTGGTGCTTTACCTGCTTGCACCCACTGACTGCTGCGGTAACCGGAAACTACCCTGAACCTGACTCGCCCACCTGATGAGTCCGAATAGATCTCTCCAAGTAGCTGCTCTCTGAGCTGCCTCTTCCACTGTCTTGCACATAAGAGGTACTATCGCATCCTACAATTCCACTCTCAAGCCTCTAATAAAGTACTCAACCATCATATTATTATCAGAAACAACATAAGGTGCATAACCGCTGAGTGCCATAAACTCTCATCGTACTCTAGAACTGAAGAGTTACCTTGCTGAAGAGTCCAGAATTGTTCCCTTTTCACCTGCTGCACTTGAATCGGAAAGAATGTATCGTTAAATACATCAAGAAATTTTGACCAAGTGATGGCCTCCTCTGTCCTACTACGAAGGTGGTCTGCATCTTCAGTCGCCACCATTCCAAGGCAAAGCCCCTCAACTGATAAGCAGCTAATACAACTCTATCTGCTGCCGGACACCTCATAGTCGCAAAGACCCTCTCAATTTCATGAACCCAATGCTCAGCTGTATCTGGATTCGCCCTCCTGAATAAGTACGTGGCTGGAATCTCAGAAACTTCTCCACCTGCATCACTGGTTCTTCTGCTATCACACTGGTGGTGGTGGTGGCACAGGTGCTGCAAAAGGTACCTCCACTCTCGGCGGGACTGGAGCTACAGGTATAGCCTCTCCATCCCCAGGTGGTACTGGAACTGGTGATACTGGCGCCTGCTGATCCATCCTTGCCCGAATATCCGTAAGGCTTTCCCAGATCCTCTCTATCATACGCTGGGTGCTTTCCTCCGGATCATCTCCTCCACCACCCCACTCTCTTCTATCAGCCATTCCAGAAATTTTTCTACATAAACAAAATACCAAACAAAAATCAAAACAACAAGTTATCAAAAACTAGGGTCCCTACCAGCAGTGTACAAAGACTGAAATAAGGCTATGTATCTTTCTAGTTCCCTTATATTAACACGACCTTGCTCTGATACCAACTGTGGCGGAATGCCTCGACCAAGCCTGTTAAACCGATAACGTACTTGATCCGAGTCCGCCTCCCGCGAACGGGCCGAAGCCTCGCAAGGGAAACCAAACCACAGTCCGTGTAAACACAAAGGAACACACCATTATATATATATATAATTCACAAGTTACATAGCCAAAGTTCCACAAAAACTGAAAAGAAGTACAAGAGCCTGGGCATACCCCGATGTACAACTGAAGAAAGTAACAACTAACTAAACTACACTGCTAGAGTACTACACAGCTGGAACTACACCGCTGAGGTACTGACCCTGCACCGCTACGGCGCGGCTCTGAGCTGGACGACGGTCGTGAAACGTCCTCCTCACTCTCATCTGTGGGGGTAGGGGTGAGCCTCGCTAGTCACTGGCTAAGTAGGGAACTCCCCCAACACCGAGCAAACCAAAACCACAGGTACGAAAGCAGTAAACAATACCAACAATTTATAGAACAACTAAACAGAATATTAAAGCTATAAAAGTACTCACCGTCTGCCGACTACGTAAAACAACTTTAATAATTAAACGGCAAACCAGTACAGGTATACAAGCTAAAGTAGAGACAGTCAACACAAGCCACGTGAACTGGTTCGCGACACCAGAAACTGACTCAAACAAGCTAACACAGGTCTACCTCTCAGTCTCGTAGCCATGGACGAAAGGTACAGCTGCCGCTCCACGTGAAAAGGTCAAGCAACTGTGGAGACCAACTAAACACCACCACCTGCGGACCACACGGTCGCAGGCCCATGCCTGACACCTTAGGAAACCCTGGCCCGGCTCTCTAGAGTGAGGCACTGGAAAAGGACTAGCTGGGGACCAGTGTCGACTACTGGTGTCCGCACCCCCAACTACGAGCGCGCTACAAGTGACTAAAGACAAACACAAGTGTCACTGTCCCACTGTCGTCTTTCCCTCAGCCGGACGTGCAACTCAAACACAAGAGTGAGGGTGTCCAGGTCAGACGACACAGACCTCGACGGTACAACACGAGTACTGGGACAAAGCCCCGAGCTAACAGCCTGGCTCACAAAGAACCTGGGGCACCCAACTGGAGAGGTAACCACGGTAGGCGTCGTACTACTAGCCACGTACACAGAACCACGTGCACGTCACACACAAACCACGTAAAACCTCACGTAAACCACAAGTAACAATGGTTCACTACACGTGAACCCAACTGACTCGCGTAATACAACGCGCAGCACGAAAGTAAGTAACTAACAGCATACCTTGTATGCTAAACACGAGAGCCATGTGCACTCAATGCACCTCATGTACGAATACACACGCATTATCGATAAATACCGTAACTTAGTCATTTCTGTTCATAACTAGTAGGCGGCAACATTGACTGCCGCTTACAAGAAGTCAACGACAAGGGATCTGGCCATCTACATCCTGGCTGAGGAGCATGGCGACAAGCGATGTTGACGCCAAGTTCTTCGGCCTCAAACCTTGCAGAAACCCTAATCCGGCTCTATAGGTTTTCCAACTGTTTAAACTACAGAAAAATATACTGAAACGGTTCTTTAAACATGCATGAACCCAAACAACCCAACACAGCATGCTTTATTCACTAAATTACTCAAAACACCCATTATCCCCGTATGGTGCAACTTAATCCGAAAATACATTATCATGCTGATTCAGGTGGTTACGATGTGTTTTAATGTTTCTATGGAGCTAAACGGGTTCGTCCCCTACCTCAGAACACGCTAGAACCTCCCGCAATTTCCCGGTTCACGCCGAACCCTCCGCGAGTTCCCATGAGAATTGCACCACGTCACGACGTTTCCTCGCACAATTCGGCGACGCCACGCGTTCCACGATTCTCCAAGCACCCTTCAGTACCTGTTGGAAGCTTTAGGAACACTGGGGCAACAAGCTGGGGCAAGGGGGATTGAGAACATGGTAGGAAACCTGCCCTTGGGTGAGCCTATAACCTGCAGAATTCTCAGGTTGGCGTCAACCCCTATGCCGCCAAGAGCAACCGCCACTCTAAACGTCCACATCCTAAGCCGCCAAGTTCATGCAGTTAACATCCACTTACCTGGACGCCAACCAGTCAACGGCCACCCATGGCCGCCAACTCCAACTGAACTGCAGCATGTCCTATTTCATTTCAGGACCAACCCTGCACTTCACCTGCTCAAGCCATACATCCACACCATTCATTCCACACAACCAACTCACATTGGCCTCACAACGGCCGCCACAACCACACTACACACGATCCGCATGGATCCGAAAAGCACACGACGTTACAAGGTACATATCCTAAAACGTGCGAGAGTTGATACACATTGAATGGAATGGATGTCTGTTCGGTGCGCGATAGCTAGATGTAGAAGAATTTCTTAAAACATTAAAAACTTTATCATAATAAGAAATGTTTGCAAATTTCTTTTGGCTTTTAAAGACTAGGATTCTGAAATGATAAGATTATTTAGATGCAGCAAATCAAAACATCTTCTTCAGGCTCTTAACTAATGAGAGATTTACAGTTTCAAATAGTTTCAATCAAAGGACAACATGTCCAAGTAGATTTGATTAAAAAAGAATGTGTTAAGTACTTAACTTTTAGAAATTTTAAGTTTAAGGTTGAAGACATCATTAGTGCGAGTCGAAAATATAATAAATGAATAGTTGACTTCGACTCTTAGATGCTGATAGTAGTCGGAGTAAGACTTCGACCAACATATAAATCTACTATTAGTTAGAGTTAGACTTTAACTACTGAGATCCTTATACAATAGTCGATGTTATACTTCAACTTTCCATTGAGAGTCGATCTTATACTTGACTAATTATTTGTATGTCCTGGGTCTATGATACATTTAATATAGAGAATAAATATTGATTACAAGTAATTCCAATGATGCATAATCAGATAGATTTGTTAATTAAATAAGGTTTTATTATTATCAAAACAATATATTAGTATTATATGATTGCATATGTGTTCAACAAAAGAGACATGAACTTTTGGAGAATACTTAAATTACGGATGGTGGATAAAAAAATTATCGAGTTATAATCAGATAGATTTGTTAATTCAATAAATTTTGTTATTATCAAAATAATATGTAATGCCTAGTATTATATAATTGCATATTTGCTCAACAAAAAAGACATGGGTTTCTGAAGAATATCTAAATTACGGTTGGTGGGATAAAAATATTATCCGGTTAACATTAAAATTGGTTGGCTATAGCTACTTTATAAATATCCAATCAATCGAATACAAAGTGATTCTATTATGGGCTTCTTGATGTCCGAATTAGGAAGCTACCCGCTTTGATAGTAGATAGAGGTTCAATTTTACACTTTGAAAAGTCAGGTAACTTAGATACCTTTTGAGTTAAGTTATCTCAGCTAAAAAATTAGGATAGCATAATAAAATTTTTTATCAAATATTTAAAAAGTATTAAAATATTTTTTACTAAAATTTACATTACATAAATCTCGGTTACTTTAACTATTACTTAGGGTCCATTTGGTTGCATGTAAAATAGTTTTAGAGAGAAATAGTTTTTCACAGAAAAACTCTTACGTGAAAATAAAAACGTAATTGTCTATTTGGTTGTTAGGAAAATATAAAGTTGTATGGAGGAGTATGAGATCTTATAATCTACTCAAATGAGAGAGAGTCATATACTCTTTGTGTATTAATACTATTCATCAAAATTTTATTTTTTATTTTTTAATATTTTAAAAAATAATAAAAAATAAATAACTAATAAAAATAAGTAACTTTGATAAATATATTTAAAGTAGGAGAAATAAAATAAAAATACAATTTGAATGAATGGTATTCTATAGATATTTTAACAAAAAATAAAAAATAAATTAACTAATAAAAAATAATTAAATTTGACAAATACTATTTAAATGAGTGGAACAAAAATAAAAATACAACTTACATGATAATGCACAAAATGTGTACCTGTAACAATGTAGTTGCCCGTCACACAACAGTTAGAAAATGACATCTGCGCTTTTACTGCAGATGCCAAAATTCAAGATTCTTGTGATTTAATTTTCCAGATTTTAGTTTTTATTGATACTAAATAATTTAAAAAATCAAGTTTTTCTGAAAACTGTTTCATAATACCGGATTTTCGTGTAAACAAACAGACCAAAATAGACCGCGGGGCATCCATGGTCACCAAACTCTGAGGCCTTTGCACAGTGCGAGAAATCGGATGGCCTCGCCGGGCGGCGGGTGTTCAGAGCAGCAGCTGCAAGCCAGCTGTGCCAGCTATGCCTGCGATTGCGTGATGTTTAAAAAAGAGAAGCCACCTGGACTCGTCGGATTCATATGCATGACAGCTCGCTCTCTCTATACTAAAAAAATAATAATACAGCTCTCTCTCTCTCTCTATTATATATATATATATTATATATATGACCACCGACAACCGTGTGTATGGGCATCCATTTTAATCAACACCGAATATTCTTCCCTGGCAGCGTAGTACAGTAGATATTTTGTCCTTTTCTATTAGGAGTTTCAAATTCTTACATTTTCAATAATTCTCATTGAAGGATTTTTTAAAATTGAGAATACTTTGTTTTTGTGCATATAACGCTCTCCGATATATATTCAATACATCACACGATATATGACGCATATATTATAGGGAATTTTTAAAATAATTTTATTTTAAAAATTACACATATATGTCCAGTCTAACACATTTATAAACGAATGTCTCTCACTTATACTATTTTAGTGTAATTTACACACTTTCTACATAATTTTAATATAATTTATATTGATTCAGTGTAACTTATACATTTGGTGTAAGCTTTAACAAAATTGTGTAACTGTAAGTGAGCGCTATAAATTTATAAATATGTTAGACTTAGATATATTTGAGTAAATATTTCTTAAAATAAAACTATTTTAAAATTTTCCCTATATTATAATTATAGAATGACCGAAAAGGAGAAGTATTATTATATATGGTCTGTCTTCATAAGTGTATCTTTATCAAAACTAATGTCGTTTTCAAAAGAATTTTTTATTAAAATAATTTTACTTTAAAATATTTATCCAAATATATTCCAAGTCAAAATATTTACCTAAATATACCTCATATACCCCAGTCAAAAATATTTACAAAATTGTCTCAATTACTTACATAATTTGGCTTCAACTCACACTATTAATCTCAGTTAGATTATTTGTCCTCAAATTACATTATTTGTCTCCAAATTTTATTATTTACTTCTAAATTATATTATTCACCTCTAGCTTACACTATTTACCCATATTAAATAGTGTAATTTTAAAGCAAATAATGTAACATGAGGGTAAATAATGTAACTTGAGGACAAATAGTGTAACTGTGGCTAATAATGTAAGTTGAAATCAAATTGTGTAAGTATATGGACATAGTTTGTAAATATGTTTGACTAAGGTATATTTAGGTAAATACTTTTAACTGAAATATATTTGAGAAAATAAGTTATTTTAGTAAAAATTCCTTTTCAGAATGTATGTACGGGTATGGTTAAGGTTTGCCATTCCATTTTCACTCTCACTTTGGACAATGGGCATGATGTTGCTCCCCAAATCTAAGTTTGATGGTCCAAGCTCAAGAATATTAAACTCAAATCCAATTTTCTGATACTTCTTATGTTTGTAAATTAACATTTCTTATGTTGCTCCCCAAATCTAAGTTTGATGATCCCTAAACATATATGGCCTTGTTAGACAGCTCAGTGTGTAATAGTAAGGCTTTAAATAGAGCAGATACGGAACAGAAATAAAATTTTAGTTTCGATCTGAATAATTAATCGAATAATTCATATCCACTCCGAATACAACTTAGCTACGAATTAGATAATTTAATCAGATAATTTTCATATTTGAAGCAGATATGAATATTATTCGCTTTCAAAATATAAGTTTAATAAAAGATATTAAGTGATTTAAAAATTATATAAAAATTAAAAAATTAAAATTTTAAAAAAGCATAAATGTCAAAAATATTCTCTAAATTAATGATTAATATTAGATATATTGTATATTTATATATTATATATGAATAATTAGATGTGTGTAGATCCGAAGTTTTTTCGGTCAAGTGCGGTAAGGGCAATATGGGTACACGAAAAATAGGAGCTGCCAAATCCTGATCATGAAGTTTACGAACACCAATCTCTGAGCCCACAAAACCACACGGGACGGAATTTTCTCATTACAAAAAAAAAAAGAGGGGCTGAGACTTAGAATGGATAATTCCTATACCACTTGTCATAAAGGAGGGCCTCGAAAGCCGTGATGGGTAATTTGGTTTCTTAATTCTCCTTCTAATTTCTGCATAGGACCCCTGAGCGGACAATAAAATTAATGTCAACTTTCAAATCCTTAGCGTATCCCAAAATCTCTTTGAAGATGGTATGATAAAATTATAAGGGATCAATAATCGGAGATTTGAAACATTTGGGAGGTTGGTAGTTTGGTATATATATGAAGGTCCGCCTCTAATTAACGAAGAATAATCAGGGGGCATGCGATTTTTTTTGTAGGATCTTAAGCATGGTAGTATCTTTCCTTCTATGCCTATTATTATTATTATTATTATTATTGATATAAAATCATCATGGGTTCTCATACATTATTAACAGAACGGCTCCTTCCATCATCTTGGCTATATATGTCACACAAGTCAAACGAACTGTGTCATATACCAAAAGTAAACTCGAGTTGTTCTCCTCGAGGTAACACTCTCAGCAGGTCTCCATCTCATTAATGTGTGACTCTTAACTAGCTTTAGGTACGAGTCTCAAATGAACTTGATTTAGCGGAAAGTTCCTCTATATTTAGACTGTACCCATGGCCCCTTAAATTACTTCCTTCCTTTGGCTGTCCAAAGCTAAGTAGCATCGACGTACGTCATTCGCTGCATGACCATTATTGAGAGATAGTTAAGGTGGAAATGACGATCCAAAATTCCCCCCCCCCCCCCCCCCCTCGTTACATAAGCAAATTAATCTCTAAACCTAATTGCAAAACTATATGTTGAAAAGATTTTTATGTATTTATATTTGTGTAAATATAGTGTACGATTCAAGCTGAAAGACTGAATCGAATGAGTGGTACAGCTCAAGCTGAAAGACTGAATCGATGGTGATATGGAAGGGGAGGTGCTTGGCTAGGTTCGAATCTAAGAGGCCTTCCGTAAGAGTGATTATTAGCAAGATCAAATTCATGATATCTAATTCTCTTGCTAATATGAACTTTAAGGTGGCTCCATCACCTCATGAGTTGCAAGTTCTTCAATACTATGGATTTAGTCCTAATATCTCTTCTAAGCAACTCAAGCTGGTACGCTGGATATCTCTTATATCTGATTTATGTTTAATGTGGATGGAGCTAGCAAAGAAAATTCGGGGGACTATGGGGGAGGAGGTTGCATCCGTGACAAGCAGGGTGACATTACTATGGGTTTTGCTCACTACTATGGCTATGGCAATAGTCTGGTAGCTGAAATTAGAGCTTTGTGTGATGGTATTCGCTTGGCTGAGTTCCTTCGACTTCTGTTATCTATTATATATACTGACTCGGTCGCTTTGGTCAACTCTCTCAAGGCTGGTCGATGTCCTTCTTAGCAGGCATATCGTTGGTGGTGGGAAGCTAGTGCAATGTTAAACAGAAACTCTTATTCCATTTGCCATGTGTTCCGAGAAAACTAACCAGGTTGCTGATGCTTTGGCAAATTATGGCTGTCAATCCAAGGAGAACAAGGTCTTCTGGGGGACTAGCAGCGCCCCTAATAAGTGTAAAGGTCCTATTGTTTTAGATAAAACCAGTCTCTTCTATGTGAGATTTTCATTACCGGGTCCTCAGTTGTACTTTACCTCTTTAAATATATATACTTGGCCCAGGTGCTTTTCTGATGGAGTGAGATCATTCTTCCCCTCGGGGGGGAGGGTGCACCCTCCTAGACTAAGTTCCTGAGGACTGTTTTTTGAAAAAAAAAAAAAAAGAGTTGTACAGCTCCCCTTAGTTTGAAACTTGATTCGTCAATCAAAACCTACTATAAGTCTATTTATATTATGTAAAAATATTAATATATATATTTATATGCACATCTAAATATAAATATAAGTATTTTTTAACTTTAATCTTACTTTTAAATATATCAACATCAATAAATTAGTCTATATTAAAAGAAGGTGAATTTCAGTTTGAACAAAATCAATCTAAATTATTTGAGTTTTTGTTCTAGGTTTGGGGAAAAAAATATCTTGAACACCTTTTCCTGTATAAATGTTTTTTTCTATAATTATGAGTAAATACTGAGAAGCGGTCTTGCGATCGCCACCATTTGATCTTCTTGAGCTTCTCAATTATTTGAAGGTGGGATCATTGGTGTAACCTGCAAAAAGTAATTAGGGAGGTCCTAAGGGAGATCTTGAAGAGAAATATCTTATAATGCTCACGTCAGAAAATTGTTAGGAATGAGGGTAGTCGGACATAGAAAAGGGTGTTGAATTCTTTTGTGTATAGGTGTGAAACTTCAAAGTGACTTATCTCCTTCGACCTCCATAATCTCTCTTAAGTGTGTGTCAAGGGTTCTGTAAGTCTCCCTAATTATCTTGCCATCCCCTTCTCCCATCTTTTTGACTTCTTGGGATAGTTGGGGGACTCATACAAGGATGAAGTGACTTTGGATAAGTATTCGACATGATTTCTAACCTAATTAACCTATTGGCATGGGAAGTGCATTGCCATTGTTGTTGAATTGTAGAGATGCAAGGGCGTGTTGAACAGTCGGTGTTGCATATTCTAGCATGAGATTTGGTAGTCAACATGGCCACGCTCTGGTATTGAAGGGGCAAGTCTCATCACAGCCCAAGAGGCCTTCGAGCTGTGAAGCTATAAGAACTCACCTTTTAATGACTAATAATATATCTTGGGACAATGGACTCAACTAGGGACTACTTACACTCTTTGTGGGTTAGTGGCGGGTCCTCATGAGCCTAATGAATTAGGCTTGATGGGTTAGACCCACGTTCTTTCTTCTTCATGAGCTCTCTATGAAGGAGTAGAGTGTTAGTGTGTTGCAGCCATCACTCTCCTTCAATGATGCACATGAATGAATAGTTTCTATTAGCATACCAGGAGTGGCCCAATTAGTTAGGGCATTCCAACATATACTAGGTGTGTAAGACCCGGCCCCCTTGGGCCATTGGCTCCATCCTCAGGGTCGCGACGGGGGAGCCTATCGTGATAGGGTTGTGTGGCAACACACCTGGCCGTCGCGACTTGGTCGCGACGGAGGTGGGCGTCGCGTTCTTGTCGCGGCGTCTGGAGGCTTCACGACTGCTTTTCTGACAAACTTGACCACTATCCCTCCTGTCAAAATGGTCTTGTCGAGTATCAAGTGCGTATAGTGTTGACATGACCTGGTCAGTCATCACGTTCTTGTTTCCCGGTCTTCGAGGTTTGACCGCTTTTGGGGTCGCGCCGTGGTGGCCATCATGACATGCTCGCGACGTGGTTGTTGTCACGCCGGGCCAACCCGTTGCGTCTTGGGACCCATTGGTTTAAAACCAAGGGCTGCACCCCATTTCCCCCTATCATCCTTTCTCTCCTTCTTCTTCCTATTCTTCCCCTCTCGAGCCCCCTGGCAATTTCTCGACGGTTCTTCGTGCTCGTGGTGCTCGTGCTGAGGTGGTGTCGTCCCGTTCATGTAGGGGACGTGTTCGTGGTGCTTGGAGCTAGGAGGAGGTGGCCATTCCAACGTGAAGGCCCCAACGGGTTGGCTCTACTTGTGGAGGTAGGGACCCTTGATCCTCTCACCCTAGTATGCTCCCCCCCCCTTGATATCATGCTTTCCTCGTGGTTTGGGTTGTGGGAGTGTGAGATCTATGCTCGTGGTTGAGTGAGATTCTCCATCGAGCGTAGATTCTTGTAAATCCATGTTTGTGGGGTTTTGAGGGTGGTTTGCATGGTTTAATGGCTTTCCTATATGTTGAGCATGCTCCTCTCCCCCTGTGGTATGTTTGTACCATGTTTTGAGTTGGTCTCCGGGAGGACTACACCGGAACCCCCCTCGGCTGACGACGCGACCGCTATAGAGGTCACGATGATGTCGCGACCGGCATGGCCGCCGCGACAGTGTCGCGACAGGGTAGGGCATCACGACAAGGTCACGACTACAGTAGAGATAGGTTATGGTCTTGCAAAGTTCCATGTTTTTTTGGAGTCTACGCCATTCCGCTTCTTACTATACCCGTGGCACCAATGCGAGTTCCCTAGTACGGTCCAACACTAGTCGTTCGCCCAGTGCTCGGCACTTGAGGGCTTGTCCCGTGAGAGAGGTTGTTACCGTTGCCTGGGACCCCCGTCCCCGCGCGCCTATTGAGGGAGTACTACGGGCGGCGGGGATGTAACGGCCTTGGATATCTATACCCAATAAGGGTCCATATCCAAATCTATCTCTCGCGATCAGACCGAAGTCACGCAAGGGATATCACTAACACATGTCCAGTATGAATATAGAAGACCACAATTACAATATATAACACAGGAAAGTACAAGTGTATATAACTGTAAACCACAATGTACAATCATCCACAATTACAATATTACATGTCCAATTAAAGAGTACAACTATCTGGGACATACCCCGAGGGAGCACAAGCTCAAACGACTCAACTACTCTACTGCTGGTGGTACAAGTCTGCACTACTCTGCGTAAACCACACCGAAGTCAGCCAACACCCGCTCAGTCGGCCAACACTTGAAACAGACTGTAAGGGAGTGAGCCTCAACACGTCACTGCCTCAGTAGGGACCTCCCACAAAGAAACAACAACCACACAAGAGACCTCAACCCCAAAGGGTCTCACTGGCAATACCGGCAACCGAAACATAACATGCGCACACAAGCTTGTTAAACTACAACTAATCATAACACCACCGGTTAAACCCCGGTTCTCGAAAAGTAAAGGGAACACAAGACTAGCTTAACACCACTAGTCCACCCTTCAACTAAAACACCTCGACCACAAGCCTTACCGGAAAACTACTGCCTAGGCTACAGTCTCACAGGCTAACCATCACACACGAAGCATCGGGATTGGCGACAACCAGTCAACACCCGTAAACCACATCGTAAACGGAACCAATCTTCTTAACACGTGGAGTGTCACACCATAAGACCTCCACAGTACGCACAGTCTCACCTCAACACCAGCTGAGGTCGGACTCACGTACCACAACACAACTCTACCCACAAGAGGTACATGTACCTGCTACCACAAGGTACAACATTGAACCACAGAACTGTGCCACCTCCAGGGCACACCACAATGGTTAACGGTTTCATGGTTATAACCTAAACCAACGGTTCACACACAAACCACAACCAGTGGTCAAACACGAGTCGGTACGGAGACGATGCCACCACACGAGAATGGACTACTAGTTCATGATGCCAATATCCAACCCGGACAACAAAGCACAGAACCACTTCCTAGTCTCGCAGTCATGGACGGAAGGTCCCACTACCGCTCCACAACAACAAGCCAAGAACAGTGGAGACTAACTAACCACCACAACCTGCAGGTCACACACCCCGCAGGCCCAAGCCTGACACCTTTAGGGACTCCGACTGAGAACCCTAAAGTGAGGCACTGGAACAGGACTAGCTAGGGACCAGTGTCGACTACTAGTGTCCGTCCCCCAGCCACGAGCGCGCTACAAGCGACTGCACACCCACAAACACAAGTCGCTGCCCCCAGTCGTCTTTCCCCTCATCCGGACGTACTACTCAAGCACAGGAGGAGGGTGTCCAGGAAGACGACTCAGACCTCTATGGTACACACGTACCGGGACAAGCCCTAAGCACCCAGTGCTAGGGTAATTGACTAGAGAGGTATTCCGGATTAGGCGCCGGACCACCAGACTCGGTAAGCACACAAAGCATGGTATATATACTTATATAACCTTTAGGTACAACTCACGGTACACAAGTGTAAGGAATGGCTTGTCATCGGTCACCTTGTGACCCTCAAGCCATCCTACACACAACTGCTCATTAACGGGGTCATCATATGACCGCCCAGACCACTCATTAGTCTTATACACATTAACCATATCGGAACACAATCATAATACATAGGCATGCTTAACACAACACATAGCATACCGATACCGGAACTTAAGCTCGCTTGTCATTGGTCACCTCGTGACCTCCAAGGCAACTCACACTACATAACACATTTAAATATTACCATAGATCTAGGCTAGGTCTACATCAGACCTTCATTGCCCAACAGCCAATGCAGAATCTCCACAAAAGCCCAAAACGCATCGACAATAGTCGACACCTTACAAAATGCGTCGACTAGTTTGGAGCCATTCCAAACCTTCTCACAGCAGGGCCAAGGACCGCAACCATGTCACGTCAGTCCCTTTAGATGCTATACAAAAGGGTGTCGCGATAGGCCTTAGTGACACAACCAGGTCGCGTCGGCCCAACACGACGCCACCACACCTAAGCCGGTCAAACCTTCGGTCAACCAATAATCACGTCCGACCTTGTTGCCGTGTTTAACGCTAACACGACAGACCACAAGGTTGCGACCTCACAACTGACCTAACAAACGTATCAGAAAGCAGAACGTGTCGGCTCGGCATGTCGCGTTCACATGAACGCGTCCGTTGTCTTGGCCGCATTTCAATGCTCACAGGAAGGTCAACTCACAGGCCGAACCCCCCACTCCCATGCGCGAGAAACCACCACAAAACTACATAATCATTCCACAAAGTTATAAACGTATAAAACTCAATAAGGGGAAACCACCCTCACATGTTCCAACCCTTAAACCCAAGCCAAATGTGCCATTAAACCGTAAACAGGGTAGGAAATCTCCCTACCAACTGGAAGAAGCTGAAGAACGTCAAATCCTCCTCGCCAACGGCACGCCCACGCTTCGAGCGTCGTCCTCGCGTGGTTCCCACGCCGCACGGACCGCCGGAAATCCTCGCAGGAGAAGCCACAACATCCTCCCCTGCGCCAGACAGAGCATCCTCTGCTCTGTCTAGCTGAAACGATGCACTTAAAACTCTGATTGAAATCGCGTCCAAGGCAGACGCCGCGTTTAAACACTTTAAACGCGTCCCCTCTGCCTGACGCCAAACGGAAACCCAAGCCACGTGTCACAGAGGCGGTTCCTAGAATCGCGTCCAGTAATGCCGATGTGTTCATAATCGCGTCGCCTTCTCCCGCTGCGATTCCAAACGGTGAACCAGTAGTGCAAATGGGCTGGCATATCCGGCCCACACTGCTCACCCTGTGCACACAAACCACGAAAAACAGCCCATTGACCATCTCTTGGTCAAGAGCACTACACATAGACCCGATAAACCCAGATTCGAACGACCGTATCGTTACATTACTAACACCTAAAAAGAAGGCAAGTCAGACTAACACCTAAAGAGAAAGAAAGCTGTAAATAGAACAAGTAGGATATATTCTTCATTCTTGCTTTTCTAATCATGTCCATCTGCTCTTTTTCCGTGTCCGTTCTGCTTTTCCTTTCTCTTTAATTTCTTTCATAGTTTCTCAACTTGGTTACTGTAGTCCGCTCTTCCGCTCTTTCTATACTTTGCAGCTGTAAACAATTCTATCCTGTTGTTGGTGCTTTATCTCCTTGGACTCAACCTACGTCCACATTTCCTCAGCTGTGTTTTGTAACATTTCTTTCTGACCTGCTTTTCTAATTTAGACCTCTTGCTAAACACTGCCACACTTCAGTGCTCTTTCATGTAGAACCAATATTAAAATCTCAAATTTCTTGGTGCTATTCCATTATCTGTCTGTCACTGCCGTTCATTACTCTACCTCATTTATATTCATATTTTTCTCGGCCAGCTTTCCCAAAGAACATCAATTACCATCCTTGCATTTCCTGCCTCTTAATACCTTTCTGGTCAGACTGCCTTAAATCATACTTGATCAAGAACCACTGCCTCTTGGCCTAACGGTGTAGCAAACCTCAAACTTTCCTTTAATCTATCAAACTTCGAATAACTTGTAGATATCAGATCTTCCATGCTTCCGCGGCACTGCTCTAATTGCACTGGATTCTTAGCAAAGTATCCCATAAATGCTGCTCTTATTACTACCTTTCATTACCTACCATTCTTGCTGTTACACTGGTTCCGGCTGAACTCAATTCTAATTTTTCTCATTTCTCAATCCATCTTACTCAATCATATAATTACTAGAAGAAGGAACCTGAATTTCTGAACTGCTTTCTCTAATATTTCCATTCTGGTCGTGCTATCATTTAAAATTTCTGAGTTCTGCCACATTACTATTGACATATCTAGCCCTTCATATCTCTTTCTTTCTTTAAATCAATTCTCTGGCTGATAGATCACATTATATTCACAACCTTTCAAAATAACCCTTTAGCTGTTCTGCCTTGCTCTCATTTCAATTTCTGGAATACTTTCATAAAAGTACCCTTTCTGCTCACCTGAGTCATTTTCTGGGCACTGGCACACAAACTCTTGCTAAATACCTGTTGAGCTATCTGATCGCATCCGCTTCATAAGCCGCTGTACTCTTTCATTCTTTAGTCACTAATACTCAATCTGATCTATTCTGCCAATTGCACGACCTTCGATATCATTTCTGTGAATTTTTCTCTTAACCACTCTACTATCTGGTAAACTCACTATGTCAGCTACACTGCAATTCTCGCTGATATCTAGTCATCTTTCATTCAAATGTCGTCAAAGCCAAAACCTGAAATCGATTTCTTTAGTACAATAATCTACTCTGCCTGCTTTCTCTATTCTGCATTACTGCTTTATTCTCAAATGCTGAAATACCACTGCTACAACAGATCCGCTAATATTCTTTCCATTCAAATCTTTACTTAAATTCCTTTCGCAATCTGCCCTGCTAGTCCACTTAGATTGATATTTTGTATCTGCTTATCAACTGACTTATTTCCTTTTTATTCTGACTCACATAACTTAGTCTCATCCCCATCACCCTTAACCTCATTCTCAATCTTTATCGTACTCAGCCTTTATCTCTCTTTCCTCTCAGGTTGCACCCAACTGCTAGACGACACTTTTTTTTTTCAGCTACCTATAACAGAACATTCTATAAAATCCTGACAGACCACCATTTGTCGAGAAAACATCTTTCCTTCTGAAATTCTCAAAAAAATTGACTGTACATAAATCTTCCTTTACTTTCTCTTTACTCAGGTGATCACCTCGGCACGAACTTACATAAATCTCTAACTCTAATTTTCTATCACCATCCCAATTCATAACAACAAAATTCTCAAACACTTTGGCTTATCTGGTTCTAATTACAATATACTCTCGACCCTCTGTTATCTCTGATCCTCTGCTTACCAATACCTTATCACATGATCATTCAAACCACTCTTTAACACTTGCTAGCTAGCACATATCTCAATCTCAGATACAGTGGTTATCCTTACTAAATTCCGTAATCATAATTCCTTAGTTAAATAGGTACTGTTCCACACTACAATGCTGCTCTCACTGCACCTTTCATTAATCAACTACCTCTACCAAAGTTCTTGACCACAGTCCAGACATGCAACAATCGTAACACAAACTATTCCACGTCAATAACACTGTTTCTTTACCATACTATCCCATTATTACCTCTTACCTATCTCTACCAACTCTGGTTCTTACTATAACATCCTTACTGGTTTCCACATCTGAATTCTCGAAACTCTTCAATTTCTATAATTAAGGACCTTTAAACAATTATTCTTTCATTGTAGACTGGCACACTAGTGGCAAAACCACACAATTCTCACCACAACCTACACTGTTTCTCAACCACTGCCAACACTTGTCAGCTTAACAAGCAGAAACACACGATCTACGTGTTAAAAACTCACACCAAAAACCACTTGACAACACACAAAACCACAGACTTACTACCAGCAGCGGACATTAATCCATGTATTAGGACATTGTATCTTAATGTCTTTTCGTATTCTAACGGGACCATTGCTCTGATACCAACTGTAACAGCCATGGATATCTATACCCAATAAGGGTCCATATATAGATCTATCTCCCACGATCGGACTGAAGTCTCGCAAGGAATATCACTAACACGTGTCCAATACGAATATAAAAGAACACAATTATAGTATATAACACAGCAAAGTACAAGTGTATATAACTGTAAACCACAATGTACAATCATCTACAATTATAATATTACACGTCCAAGTAAAGAGTACAACTACCTGAGGCATACCCCGAGGGAGCACAAGCTCAAACGACTTAACTACTCTACTGCTGGTGGTACAAGTCTGCACTACTCTGCGTAAACCACGCCGAAGTCAGCCAACGCCCGCTAAGTCGGTCAACACCTGAAACAGACTGTAAGGGACTGAGCCTCAACACGTCACTGGCTTAGTAGGGACCTCCCACAAACAAACAACAACCACACGAGAGACCTCAACCCCAAAGGGTCTCACTGACAACACCGGAAACCGAAACATAACATGTGCACACAAGCATGTTAAACTACAACTAATCAAAACACCACCAGTTAAACCCCGGTCCTCAGAAAGTAAAGGGAAACACAAGACTAGCTTAACACCGCTAGTCCACCCTTCAACTAAAACACCAAGACCACAAGCCTTACCGGCAAAACACTGCCTAGGCTACGGTCTCACAGGCTAACCATCGCACACAAAGCATCAGGATTGGCGACAACTAGCCAACACCCGTAAACCACATCATGAACGGAAACCAATCTTCTTAACACGTGGAGCGTCACACCACAAGACCTCCACAGTATGCACAGTCTCGCCTCAACACCAGTTGAGGTCGGACTCACGTACCACAACACAACTCTACCCACAAGGGGTACATGTACCTGCTACCACGAGGTACAACACTGAACCACAGAACTTTGCCACCTCTAGGGCACACCACAACGGTTAATGGTTTCACGGTTATAACCTTAACCAGCGGTTCACACACAAACCACAACCAGTGGTCAAACACGAGTCGGTACGGAGACGACGCCACCACACGAGAATGGACTACTGGTTCATGATACCAGTATCCAACCCGGACAACAAAGCACAAGAACCACCTCCTAGTCTCGCAGTCACAGATGGAAGGTCCCACTACCGCTCCACAACAACAAGCCAAGAACAGTGGAGACTAACTAACCACCACAACCTGTAGGTCACACACCCCGCAGGCCCAAGCCTGACACCTTTAGGGACTCCGACTGAGAACCCTAAAGTGAGGCACTGGAACAGGACTAGCTGGGGACCAGTGTCGACTACCGGTGTCCGTCCCCCAGCCACGAGCGCGCTACAAGCGACTGCACACCCACAAACACAAGTCGCTGCCCCCAGTCGTCTTTCCCCTCATCCGGACGTACTACTCAAGCACAGAGGAGGGTGTCCAGGAAGATGACTCAGACCTCTACGGTACACGCGTACCGGTACAAGCCCTAAGCACCCGGTGCTAGGGTAACCGACTAGACAAGTATTTCAGATTAGGTGCCGGACCACCAGACTCGGTAAGCACACAAAGCACGGTATATATACTTATATACCATTAGGTACAACCCACGGTACACAAGTGTAAGGAATGGCTTGTCATCGGTTACCTTGTGACCCTCAAGCCATCCTAAACACAACTGCTCATTAACGGGGTCATCACATGACCGCCTAGACCACACATTAACCATATCAGAACACAATCATAATACATAGGCATGCTTAACACAACACATAAGCATACCGATAATGAAACATAAACTCGCCTGTCATTGGTCACCTCATGACCTCCATGGCAACTCACACTACATAACACATTTAAATATTATCACAGATCTAGGCTAGGTCTACATCAGACCTTCATTGCCTAACACCCAATGCAGAACCTCCACAGATGCCCAAAATGCATTGACAACAGTCGTCGCCTTACAAATGCATCGACTAGTTTGGACGCTATTCCAAACCTTGTCGCGGCAGGGCCAAGGACTGCAGCCATGTCGCATTGGCCCCTTCACACGCTATACAAAAGGCTATCGCGAAGGCCTTAGTGACACAACCAGGTCGCGTCGACCCGACATGATGCCACCACACCTAAGCCGGTCAAACCTTCGGTCAACCAAAAATCACGTCCGACCTTGTTGCCGCGTTTAACGCTAACACGATAGACCACAAGGTCGCGACCTCACAACCGACCTAACAAACATATCAGAAAGCAGAACGCACCGGCTCGGCACGTCACGTTCACATGAACGCGTCCGTTGTCCTGGCCGCATTTCAATGCTCACAGGAATGTCAACGCACAGGACGAACCCCCCACTCCCATGCAGGAGAAACCACCACAAAACTACATAATCATTCCATAAAGCTGTAAACGTATAAAACTCAATAAGGGGAAACCACCGTCACATGTTCCAACCCTTAAACCCAAGCCCAACGTGCCATTAAACCATAAACATGGTAGGAAGTCTCCCTACCAACTGGAAGAAGTCAAAGAACGTCAAAACCTCCTCACTAATGGCATGCCCACGCATCGAGTGTCGTCCTCGCGTGGTTCCCGCACCACACGGACCAGCGGAAGTCGAAATCGGCAGAAATCCTCGCCGGAGAAGCCACAACATCCTCCTCTACGCTGGACAGAGCATCCTCTGCTCTGTCTGGTCGAAACGATGCACTCTGATTGAAATCGTGTCCAAGGTAGATGCAGTGTTTAAACCTTTTAAACGCGTCCCCCCTGTCTGACGTTAAACGGAAACCCGAGCCACGTGTCATAGAGGCGGTTTCTGGAATCACGTCTAGCAATGCCGATGCATTCATAATCGCGTCGCTCTCCCCCGCCATGATTCCAAACGGGGAACCAGCAGTGCAAATCGGCTGGCATATCCGGCCCACACTGCTCACCCTGTGCACACAAACAACGAAAAATAGCCCATTGACCATCTCTGGTCAAGAGCACTACCCATAGACCCGATAAACTCGGATCCGAACGACCGTATCGTTACAGGGGGTGCTCTGACGAGACGTGGAGGTTTAGACCTGGGTCGAGGATAAAACGTCAGTGGACGCACCTGACCGGTTGATTAGTGGTAGTGCTTTCCATAGCTAGTGTTTCTTGTCTAGGCGGGGTTTCCCCCTGTCTATGTTGCTAGCCGTGTGGTAGTCACGATGAGCAGTCGTATGGAGTTTCCGACCGTGCTGTACTTCCGTACCATTGCTAGTAGTAGCTTGCTTCCGCACTTCTGTCTGTAGGTATAAGATAAACTGCTGTTATTTAATTAAGTACATAATTTTGACTACCTGTTAGAGCCAATAGGAGATTGGTAGTCCCTATTGAGCTTCTGTTGTGAGGCTCATCCCTTTCTTTCCCAGGTGAGACTTCTCAGCAGCAGTAGGGCGCGCGCCGGGCGGAGGAGACGAGGAGATAGTCGTGATCCCTGTAGCTAGCAGTGGTTCCCCCGTCTCAGTGTACGTCACCCTCAGGGTATGCCCCTAAGGGACTTGTTATCCCCCGCTTTTACTTGTACTAGCTGTGTGTGCTAGGACTAAGAGCGGTACACAGCAGTCTCGCTCTTCTTTCTGTTTCCGCGTGTGCACTTCTAGTTTAGAAGTTGACGTTTACTTCCGTTACATATCCTGTTAGATTTATATTATAGCCCTCCTGGGTCTTCGGATTCGTGGGCGGCGACCGCAAAAATTGGGTCCTCGGCGTAGGCCGAGGGTCGGGTTCTCGGGGTCGTTACAAGGTGGGAGGCATTCAATATCCATATCGGTCAAATTTATAGAGAGATTTTATTAGAAATTATAAATAGTCATGATTTAGACGTGCGTTCTGAGTATCTAATCTACAGGATGTGTCTGTACTAGGGCTGCCAATAGATCTCCGATTTTCATTTTGTTGAACTACTCTTATATTTTATCCATTTATTTTGGTGACAAAAAAAACTCAGGTTTATCATAAATCTCATAAATATATTTAATATATTTTTTCTTTCATAATTATCATGAATATATTTATTGTTCTAAAGATTTGCTCTTCAACTGGTCACAAGTCGAAGTTAGACTTCAAGTGGTGAAGTTCTCTGGTCACAAGTCAAAGTTAGACATCAACTAGTGAAGGTTTGCACTGAGTTTTATCGATTACTATCTAAGTGCCTCATTGATTATATAAGAAATTTCATTCTGATTGATGAAGGTAATACGCATCAGGTTAAGTGGACATGTTTCTTGTTTTGATTGTTGAAGGTAATACGTGACAGGTTAAGTCAACGTGTTTTCTATATATGATTAGAGAACAAAATCTCAAGTGTTCTTCCGATTGGAGAAAAAAAGTGTCTATCTATTGAAGAGCAAGTGTTCTTTCGATTAGTGTTTAAAATCTTACGATTGGTGAACAAATGACCTATCTCATATCAATTTGTGTTATTTTCCTTCTGATTGCTGAACACTTGCCTTATTTACATTTCGATTAATGTTAAAATATATCGATTGGTGGTATAAGTGTTCAGTACTAATATTCTGCATTGATTAATGAACAGTTAAGTTATATTGTATTGATTGATGTTATAATGCTTTCGATTGGTGAACAATTTAAGTCAAATACATCGATTAGTTATATCTTGAGTTTGAATATTGCGCCATTGACTGTCTTAGCGCTTAATGAAATTTCAAATGTTCTTTATATCTTTAACTTATTATTTCTCTAACTAAAGTTACCTTTTTGAAGGTCTCAAGGTCCCCTTCTTTCCTGCTAAGACAAAAAGGCATCTACCCAGTATAACAGGCTATCAGTAGGAAATGTGGACTTCTGCACAAGAGTTATGAGTGTTTACTAACACATGGCCTATCTTACCTAACACTATCCTCTGTGCTTGCAGAAATCTAGTACTCTCATGAAGCAAAATGTTAGATAAGCTATGAGGGCCTAAGATCTTGGAAATATGCATAAGAAGACATTCCTCTGCGCCAAGTAACAAGTAGGCTCAAGAAAGATTTTGTTAGACCCAAAGAGAGGAGAAGAAAAAGAAACATCGAATCCAAGGGATTCCAATGGCTATCTGTCAAGGTCCTATTCTTCATAAACTATATACAGAGATGCAGGCCTTTGAAGAAGAATGTAGCAACACACAAAAGATTATCCAACTACCTTTCTGAGGAATGCCCAAGTTGAAAGAAAAGAGAGCCTCCACTCCAATCTATGCAAGCCTTCTTCAAAGAGCGTTCACGCTTTTCTCTTAGTCTTTCAATTTCAGATCTGTTTTGAGAGAAAGGGCTTTGGGTCTCAGAGTGTTTTTCCTTATCTATTGTATCTCTTAGATCCTTCCTAGATCATGTAGCACCACAGAAATTCAATAATTGAAAAAAATAAGAAATAAACTGAAAAATAACAATCAGTATTTTCAAAATAGTTTTATGGACCAAACATACACTCATAGCCCAAAAAACAAAAGCCCAATTAGCAATAAATGCCCAAAATTTGTAGCTCTAATTCGGGATAAATTAGAAAGGGCAATTAGGGCAAATCTAAGACAATTAGACTTCCATATTAACCCAAATTCGTGCCCAACCATATTATGGAGTTTTCCAATGGTTCTCCTACTCAAATTGGTGTGAGAATCCTCAATTTAAGGAAGGGAACAACCAAAACTCGAAACTTCTCTTTCCTAGACACATTAAGACTTCTAAACAACCATAGAACTATAAGTGCTCATCATAAACCCCCTTGGGGATGAGTTACCAACTTGTTGGGCTTGCGGGGAGCATAGCTTGAGCACTAGAGGAGGTGGAGATTGTAAGACCCGGCTTCCCAGCTTTCCGTCTGGTGACTTGGATGACTAGCCACTAACACGTGCAGGCTGGGTGATGCGTTAGTGTCGCATCGTAGGTTTTCGATGCGACAGTCATCCTTGTCGCGACCTGCTTGTGCATCGCATTCTTGTCATGCCTGGTAGGTGCGACGCGTCTTCGCCAATTTCCT
>JACBKR010001052.1:0-47024 GCA_014218235.1 Colocasia esculenta | reverse complement strand
GTTGAGGCACGTTAACCTATGGAGGCACAAACACCCCACTGGTAACACATATGTAACCGCTATCGTGTAAACGTCCGACGGAGGCACATACACCCCGTTGTCGACGCCCATGTACTTGGCTTGTTATATGCACGCCCAGTGGAGGTACAAAACCCCACTAAAGGCGTACATGTAAATATAAACGTCATGTCATAAATATAAATGACATGAGCATGCTTGAATAAAATTGTGGAAATTCATTTGTCATCTGCCTTTTCTTCTTTAAATTTCGGCATACGGTTTTTTAACAAACATTACGCATTCGAAGGTATTCGAGTGTTATACTCGATGTAAATGAAACATCGACTTCGGTCGGTGGGGAACGGTCCAGTACACGACCACTCCAATCGCCCTGAACGCGAGCGCACGCGGAAAATAAATGCGAGGGTATCAGGGTTCGCACCCAATACTCCTCATAAAATAATCTTTGTCTGTTTCTCGCAAACAGTTGGGCACGCCCACGCAAAGATCCATCTCGAAGACGAGAGGGATGGATCGAAAAAAAAGAAAGAAAATTCCGCGTTCCAACAGCGTATCTAAAGGGGGCGGAGCGTGGCGGATCCCGTATCGGGGCGGATCGAAGCAGATCCTTCCGATACGCGGCCGGCCGGTCGGATCCTTGCGGATCACGCATCGGCCCGCCCATGATCCGCTCCGATACGGGCGGATCGGGCCGATGCGCTCCGCCACGACAAGCCCTGGTATAAATATTGTTAGAGAAAAAACTACCATATATGATAGAATGAGATAGGACTACTAGTCACTAATTGGGACAAAAATAGACGACTTTTGCATATAGATCGGAGGTGGGGGATAGTGAGTTAAAAACTTAAGAGCTAAAACTTCAAGGTTGACGAGCTTTTATTGTGACAATATTATATAATATATTGAAAAGTTACTATAGTCACTAATTGGGACAAAAATAGACGACATTTGTATATAGATCGGAGGTGGGGGATAGTGAGTTAAAAACTTAAGAGCTAAAACTTCAAGGTTGACGAGCTTTTATTGTGACAATATTATATAATATATATTGAAAAGTTATCAGAAACGGAAAAGCGGATGTGAAATTGAGTGTTTCTATTTCCACATCCTATAAAAATTTGGATATTTCTTCTGCTTCGCTAAGTTATCGGAAAGTTCTTTTAGAGTTTTACATCCTATAACAAATGCGGAAACGGGTCGACTAATTGGAAAATAGAGATTCGTTGGCAGCCCTACTTCACAGGGAGTCGACTCATTAGGTTTACAGAGTTGATTTATAGTCAAGAGTCGATTTTCTCAAGAGATACATGGACTCAATTCTCATAGAGGAGAATCGATTCTAACTGTTAAAGAATCGAGTTATTGGCCCAAATCCACTGATTGGTCAACCAATAAAATACTGGTCAACCGAACAGTCTCTATCGGTCGACCGAAGGTAGGCTATTAATCGACCTAACAATCGATATAGGTTGACCTCTGTGAAAATGAGTCGCCCGACCAAATAGTCAATCTTGGTCGACCGACGCATGGCTGGTCAACCGGAAGTAGGTCATTCGCCGACTGATGGTAGATTATGTAGATGGGTCTGAGAGTCGATTCTGTGTGGTTTGTGTGTGAGATTTGATTTCATATCGAGAATTGATTCAGTGTCTGAGGCTCGATTTTTATAAGTCTGAGACTCGAATGAGTCTAAGACTCGATTTCTCTGAGTCTGAGACTCGATCTCTGTAAATGTGAGAGTCGATTTCTTTGAGTCTGAGACTCGATTGTGTCTGAGACTCGATTTTTACTTATCTTGTTTCTAAGAGTCGATTCTTCTATCAACTTAAAGAGTCAATTCTTACATGGGTTTTACATTTGTTTATGCATTTAATTTCCTGGGTTGTTACAAGGGAAAAAGGCACAAAATCAGAACTAATAAAAAACAGAATAAAGAAGCCAAGAAATGGTCAACACCCCTGTTTTATCCCTGTTTTGAGCCTAAGTCCTGCAGTGGTGATGCATGGGTCAAAAATGCAACATTAAGTAGAATATATGGTTTTTCAGATTGTATGGTACTTGTAGGGTTTGATGCTTAAGTTGAAAGGGGCTATGTAAAAGAAAAAAATCAAAATCTATTTAATGAATTTAGAGGTGGCCTTTTATCTGACTTATAATCATATGCTCTGGCTTGGTCTAAATTATCTTTGTTAATTCATTTATGGCTTAGGTCTTGAATACTTAGTTCAAATTTGACTTATTATAGGACAGTGATTCTATTACTACAAAAGATTTATAAAATGGTCTTGCTCGATTCCAGTTTTATTTCAGACCAAAAATCAGTTCATAACCTGTTCCAGCAGGTTCCATAAAAATAGTTTTTGGAAGTAAACAGTATTTTACTTAGTCCATGCCAGTTTGAGTTGATTCTGACTTGTTTCAGTAACTTCTAAGATGATTGGTACCAAACACAGATTCTACTTTTCTTCTTTCTGTTTCATAGGATTATTGTGCTGTTGGGTTGTATTTTCCAGTTAGTCAAATACATTATTTGATGGGTTAATGTTTCACAACGTTACATCCAACTCTGCCAAACTGAGTTGTGTCAGTAAAAAACTTATTTTCCTGATCTCTCTTGCTGAACTACATCTGTCTTGGATTTCAGCACAGATAAAATGAGTGAGGCTGCCATACTGAATATTGTCAAAAGGAACTTTAAAGATCATCTTATTCTTGGAGAGGAGGGTGGACTTATTGGTGACACATCATCGGAATACCTCTGGTGCATTGATCCGTTAGGTGTGACAATTTTGCAAAGTGACTGTTCCTTTTATGCATAGGTGATTTAATGTACACTTATAATTATTTAAATTCGTTGTTCTTCAAGTACACAAATTGCATTACTTTGTTTTAAAAATGGGATTCATTATGATTGTACTATCTTTAAAATGGAAATATCATTTTGTATTCTCAAGTAAGATTTCCTGTTTAAAGAGAACCTTGATTACAGAAATTAAAGGGGAAATTGTTTGATTGCATAGAGAAATAGCATTTAAAAAAATCAGAAGCAAATGAAAAAGAGACAAGGAAGGTCAGGGAAGTTGTGTTGACGCATCGCCGATTCGGGGCGAATTGGTTTTTTTTTTCTGATCCTCTCCGATTCAGGAGAATCTGGCTGATTCACATGGGAATCGGTTTTATTCTTATGCTAATCGGGAGAATTGGGATTCCCTTGATTCAATCCGATTCGCTCCGCCATGGCAAACCCTGGTTTGTGTGACCTTTTAATGGCTCAAAGTCATTGATTTGTGAAATGTAAAAAGAAGTAGGCATACCGGCAAGAGAACCCATCAAAGAGCACAGCAAGCAGGGAGAAGAAAAGAAAAACAGAGGAGGAAGGATGCGTTGGAATTTTGGGAAGAAATGGAAAAGAGAGGAAGACGGAAATGAAGACAGGGGAAGAGGCTGCATTTCCCCATGCCTAAACTCCACCGGGTTGGAAGAGTCCAACCCAAGGCGGATAAGTTGGTAAAAAAAAAGAATAAAAAGAAAAGGGGGAGAGAAGAAATAAGAAGAAACAGGGTGACGGTGGAGTTCTCCACCGAAACAAACAGATAGACAGAGAAAAAAAGAAAAAAAAAGAAGAAAAGAAAGAAAGGGAAGGGAAATAAATGAGAAGAGAGGGGGGCAGTGGAGTTCTCTTCAAGCTCCACAGGAAGTTTCTCCCTCCAGTAACAATAGAAAACAACAACAAAACAAAAAAGAAAGGAAAAGAAAGAAAGAGAAGGAAAGAGAGAAGAGAGAGGGTGGTTGAGTTTTTGTCAAACTCCACAGGTTCCGTACTTTTCAGTGAATTGAGAAAAACAAAAGCAAAAACAAAAAACAAACAAACAGATAAACAATGAAGAAAAGAAGAAAAGAGAAAAGGGTGGCGGTGGAGTTCTTGTCAAAGTTCAGAAAAGAGAGAGGAAGAATAATGTGTGCCATCCATTACACCCACTGCATTTTATTTGCATCCTAAAAAGTCTAAATGCTATTAAACATACAAACTACTAGTATGAAATTGTGTAAATCTCAATGAGTAGAGAGCTATGGGAGAGGCAGAAGGAGAAGAGAAAATGGAACATGGAGGCATGGGAGAGTGGGGGAAGACTTGGTGGCATCTGGGCCATGAGGCCACTTCAATAACCCATCATTTCCATGTGTACAGTTGTGAGAACCATTTTTTAACATTTAAAATTTATCTTTGGAGTTGATTTACTTGGCTTTTATTTATTTACATAGACATGGTCTTATTTAGTTCGTTTGACCTCCCCCACTAACCTCGGTTACTGTTATTATATCAGCACAAAGGCTGAACACCCTTGATTAACCATCAGACAACCCCTTTAAAACAGAAGAGCGTGACTCACAATTAAATGAAATGAATGTACATGAAAGAAGATAAAGTTGCAAGCATGCAGCCTATTTTTTGGAATTTTATGATTTTTGTTTCATTTCTTTATTGATTTTTAATTCATTTTCTCATTTTTGTCTTTTTTAAAATCATTGATTTCATTTATTTAATTATTTTTGTCATTTATTTATTTAAATTATGATTATGTGAATTAGATCAATATTTTCATTTATTTATTTGATTTAAAGGTAGATTAACCTAGGGTGGGTAAAAAATGATATGAAACATGACTTGTTTGTTATTTTTTAAGTTATAACAACCTTTAAGCTCCACATGACTTTTTGTTTGTTATTTTTTAAGTTATAACTCATTCCATAACCTTGAATCTCCGAAAACTACTGTCATAGGTCGACCATTCTGTTTCATATTGAACGGTAGAGAATACAAGTTGTAGATGTGTGAGATGTTCTTCTCACCGAGTATGTGCGCTTAAAAGACTCCCACATCTCTTTGGCCGTGTCCAGGAAGATAATATTATTGAATATCAATTATTTCCCAAAACTGATATCACGGTGCCATCATCGATTTGCAAGCCTCATACTCTTTGTCGGTCTTTTTTCGACGGGTCCTTTTCTACGTAGTCAGAGGCGAGAGGCAACTGAGGCGATCAAGGGGTCGCGTAAGCTTCAAAGGTCTAGGCGATTGAGGCGATATATTATAAAATAATATATATAATTAAAAATGTGAATATATCTATCATATCACCTAAATATGTGTATGAAACTAGTATATTCATAAAAGTAATCATTCATATATGTAAAATTATTGTATGACTTACTAAATCTATTCATTTCTTTATGTAAAGTAACTAAAATTTAAGAAACTAAATTGCAAGTAAATAAATAGGCCAAGTGGGCCTCTTTATGGGCCAATATATGGGCTAGGTAAAGGGCAAAAATGGTGGAATTGGTGGCTTGAAATTGCCGAGGCGAAATGGGCTGGGGCGATCTCTGAGGTCGCCTCGCCTCATGGCCTAGGCGATCGCGTCAATCGCCTTTGATAACATCGGTCCTTTTCTATATACCGATGTTTATTGAGAGAGAGTAACAAGAAGTGGAATGCCCTGCTAATGGTGATACTTTGTGCCGTTCAGCTTCAAAGAAGTGGACACCATATGATAGTTCTTCCTGTTAGATGGCTGAACAGACCCCAAAGTCTTCAACACGTTGGATTCCTCCATGCCACTACTCTCACTCGAGATATTCTGCTGGAAAAATACGACAACTAACTGCTTCTGACATGACGAGAGAGAATGTGCACGTCACCTATGTGCTGCCCATCGCCAAGGAAGGAGGCTCCTATGAAGGCCCTTTGCTAGAAGATGACGGACTCCCCCTGGACCTCAACTGCTGATACTTAGAGAAGTCCCTGCGAAGGGAGGACCAGGGAGAGATCCACCTTTAGAGGAGAGCGCAGCTGCTTCTATTCACTGGAGAGCCGTTGATGCCCATGATGAAAGGAGACCTCTGTATGTGTTACCGCTGCAGCTTCAGTGTGGATCAGCTGCAGCTCTGGGGCGACAGCCCTTGACAGCTGCCGCAAGCAGAGGAGAGGGGCACCTCAAATGGGCTGGCCCCTGGACAGACAGTGTGGGAGAAAGAGCGGCTGGCCTTGGACCCTCTCCCCGAGCAGAGGGAACCGCCGGGAAGGGAGGAGAGAGGAGAGGAAGAGGGAGCTGCCGTGAAGGAAGAGGGTCTCACGGTCCCAGATCCCTAATCCTGCCCTGATACCATGTTTTTAGGAAAATTAGGGATTCATCTCATTGACTAGAAAAAAGAGGAATACTTATACTAGGTGACAATAAGCTAACTCTGACCCAACTAGAGACCACCAATGACTAATTTCAACGGCAAGAATTTCTTTCTTTCCTCATTGAGTCGTATCATTTTATATTCTTCTGAGATTGATCTATCCTGCTTCTATTTTGTAGATGGAACTACAAACTTTGCACACTGTTATCCCTGCTTTGCCGTATCTGTAGGAGTTCTTTTCCGTGGCAAGCCTGCTGCTGCAAGTGTGGTACCTACTGCTCCCTGAGTCCCTGTACTTGTGCATACAATGATCTCATGGATAAGCTATTTGAATTTTCTCCATAACAGGATAGTAGATTAAGTAAAAAAGACTGCATATTGTAATGGCTTCCTGATGTTTATTTTCAGATGCTTTTGAACATGAATTTGTTTAGTAATTTGTTCAAAAACTTTAATGAAGCTGGAGACCATGTTTTTCTTCTACTGCCTGTGTTTTTATCTATAGTGATTCTAGCTACTGCAGCATGAATGGCTTGTGGATCAGGCAGTGTCCTGTTTGAATTACTAATATATATGGAACTAAAGCATAGTGCTATCCTATGGTTTTTATCTAAGACTTCCGTTGAAATGCTATCTTTCCCATGTTCAGCATAGTTTTAAGCTCTCTTCATGTCCCTAAGATTATTCTATCTATAGGAATCTCAACAGAGAGGAAGAGTGGAGGAAAGGAGAAAAAATGGGCTGGAAGTGGGCTATGGTTTGAGAATGATATGAAAGGCCACTGTTCTTTTTGTTTTTTTATCATCTCTTCTCCACTATAAACTCTACAGAACAGTAATACCCCTGCTGTTAATGAAAAAGGACAAAACAAATTTTACCTAATCTTTTGAGCTTAAATAGCCACTATTTTCTATACTCCCCCTCAAGCTGAGCAGAAATGTTATGCATGCTTAGCTCACTCAAATGGGAGCTGAATTGAGCTACAATCTGCCCCTTTATGAAGTTTAGCCGCCCGGACCTTACATAGGGCAAATAGATGTCCCTCGAGTCTAGCTTCTCTCTGATGGAATGTCGATTAATCTCTGTATGTTTTGTTCAGACATATTGAAAGGGATTGATGGTGGCCTTATTGTCACAGTAACTCCATATTGAAAGGTGGAGTTGAACACCACTTCCCTTAACAGGAAGTCAATTATCAGATGGAAAGTCTGGCCATGGAAGGCAGGATCGGATCGGACCCCTGAATCGGTCCGGGCCGATCCCAATCCAGATCAGGATCAGATCGGCGGATCGGCCGATCCTCAGGGAATCTGGCTGTTGTTAGATCGGTCAGATAAAAAATTAATTTTTATTTTTAAAAATGTTGAAAAAATCAGGAAAAATGAAAATGATGTTCAGGTAAATAAGTATATATCTGGTTCTGGAATTGGCCTATCCCGATTCGAATCGGCCGATCCGGACCGATTCCAAACGATTCTGGCCGATTCGGACTGATTCTGGCCGATCTGACTAAGATTCTATTAAATTTAAGGGGTTACCCCCCCGGATGGCCGATCTGATCCAGAATCGGCCGTTCCCAATCTGAATCAGCCGATTCTGCCTTCCATGAGTCTGACCGACCAGCTAGCTGATGATACTGACTGGCTGCTTTGTGCAGCAAGATCTCCTCAGGTGTAACTATGTAAGCCCAAGTCAGACCTTGCATCTGTTGCTTCTCAACAGCTGATGCCCTCTGATAAGCCTCCAAGATGGTGACTCTAGAGTAAAGACTCAATTGGTCCTCATCCTGTTGCAGGTTGCTTTTGGGCATTCAATTGGCAGAATGTTTGGTGTAGACATGTATAAAACAATCCTCTTCTCGGAGTGTATGGAGACGTTGATATAGCACCTGCTAATAGTGAAGGGTAGGATGTGGTCGTCCATCTTTGCAGTCATCTTCCTCTAATCTTGGATTACAGACTTGGTATACCTCTCAGTTGCTCCTTAGCTGCTCCCATCATGCTAAGGCATGTCCCTTCAATTTGATGCATGGAAGAAAGATCGGATCGGGTCCAGGCCAAGAAGTGGTCCTCCATCTTTGCCGTCATCTTCCTCTAATATTGGATTGCAGACTTGCTATACCTCACTTGGTTTCTCGTTAGCTGCTCCCAATCATGCTGAAGCATGTCCCTTCCATTTGATGCATGGAATAAATAATTGGATTGGCCCAGGGATTGGCTTGGGCTGATCCCAATCTGATCTGGAGTGGATCGGCTGATCCAGCTGATCAATCAGAAGTCTGACTGATCCTGGATCAGCTACCCTAAAAAGTGTTTTTGGCATTCAATTGACAGAATTTTTGGTGTAGACATCTACAAAACAATCCCTTTCTCGGAGTGTATAGAGATGTTGATATATCACCTGCTAATAGTTGAAGGAAGTGATCCTCCATATTTGCTGTCATCTTCCTCTAATCTTGGATTGCAGACTAGCTATGCCTCTCAGTTTCTCCTTAGCTGCTCCCATCATGCTGAGGCATGCCCCTTCAATTTGATGCATGGAAGAAATAATCGGATTGGCCCAAGCCAAGAAGTGGTGCTCCATCTTTGCCGTCATCCTCCTCTAATCTTGGATTGCAGACTTTGCTATACCTAACTCGGTTTCTCATTAACTGCTCCCATCATGCAAAGGCATGTCTCTTCAATTTGATGCATGGGATAAATAATCAGATTGGCCCAAGGATTGGCTTGGGCCGATCCCAATCTGATCTGGACTGGATCGGCTGATCCGGCCGATCAATCAGAAGTCTGGCTGATCCTAGATCAGCCTCGCTAAAAAATGTTTCTTTTTTTGGGAAAAAATAGGAAATTTCAGGGAAATTCAGGAAAATGCAGAAAAATGTAGGAAAAATTCAGGGAAATTGAAGAAGTTCACATTTGTATTAAAAACAATCACACATGTTTTCATACTACGAGCATCAATTTGTAACATACTACCAATAATAACCGTAATAAATATCAAACATCAAGTGTAATGCATCAAATGAACATCAAAAGTAACTTACATGTTAGGAAAAAAGATCTAATATTGCTATCCAAACCAAGATGACTTATTATCAAATGGTTTTGACTATGTTTTGACTATCCATATACTTGATTTGTTTGCATAGCCTCATAGCCATAACCAAAGAGGGAATTTGCTATTAGCTTGAAGTAATAGAAGATTTTGTCCCAAAAAATGGTGTTCATCAATGAAGCTAGCTACCTTATGAGCAACATCTCTAGATTCCTCTCTCAAGGTAGCAACATATGCCAAGTATTCAGAACTGTGGATGCGAGTGCCCAACTCATGTTTAAACTTATGTAAACTATCCGATGCAACAAAGTTGGATGCAAATCTCATTTTGTTCAGGACGAAGGATATCATGTCCATCAGTACATTCTCTCATCATATGAATAATTTTATTGTGTCCTAAATGAAACTAGTCATCATCTGAGCCTTGGACACCAACTCAACAACATGTTTGTCCTTCCTAATCTAGAGAATGTGCTGCACATGGAACCCATTATAGATGTTCTTTTTTTTTTCCTGTCGATTTCTTACCAGATGCTTTGTAGCTAGCTTTATTGTCTAGATGTGTACACTATTTTTCTCTCCAATCTCTCCAACCATGTCATCTATAAGCTTGAAAAGATAGTTTGCATTCTTGATTTGTCCACCTACATGCACTGACTTCATGAAAATTATACCCTCGCTGCAATATACAAGGAAGTTTATCATGGACTTCTTTGTTGTTCTTAGCCATCTATCACACATAAGGGTAAAATCCCTAGCTATCCACACAATTTTAAAAGAGTCACCCAATCTTTCATCTCTTTCACTTTCTCTTCAAGACATTTTTCATAAATATCTTGAGGGGATGGCACTTTCAATCTCTGACCTGCCTCTCCAACATGGTTTGGAAGTATGGGTTGGATGATGTATGTGCTGGGATCCCTGCATGTAAAAATCATTTCACAATATTTTTCACTACATGTTTTGTTGTAGCGGCTGTGGCTTTCACCCCTTTTATTACTTGCTTGATTGTTCACTGCTTTACTGATGGCTTTCTATGCAAATATCTATCCATAGGCCCTTGTGTAGCATTGATGACATCACATAATTACGAAGATCATCTGCATCCCTGTGGAACGCGGAATATTTTTGGTGATCTTTATTTCGCCTCGGAGGCTTTATTTTCGGGCGTGCCAGACTGTTCACAAGAAACAGACAAAGAGATTTATTTCGTGAGGTGCATTGGGTGTAAACCCTGAAGCCCTCGAATATTTCATTTTATTTTTTCCGCGTGCGTCCGTATTTTCAGGTGATTGGAGTGGTCGTGTATTGGACCGTTCCCCACCGACCAGAGTCAGTGTTTCATTTACATCGAGTAAAAACTCGAACACCTTTGATGCGATACGTTTGTTAAAAGACCTTATACCGAAATTTAAAGGAAATAGACGACAAGTAAATTTCCACAAATTTGCTCAAGTGTATTTATTACATTTACATTTACGCCTTTTAATGGGGTGTTTATACCTCCATTGGGCGTTTACAAAACATATCATTTCATTTACGCTAGCAACGGGGTGTATGTGCCTCCGTCGGGCGTTTATAGAACTTCTCACTTGCATTTGCGCTCACAACGGGGTGTTTGTGCCTCCGTTGGGCGTTTACAGAACTTCTCACTTGCATTTGCGCTCACAACGGGGTGTTTGTGCCTCCGTTAGACGTCTACAAGTCACATCATTTCATTTACGCTCGCAACGGGGTGTATGTGCCTCCGTTGGGCGTTTACAAAGCATGTCATTTCATTTATGCTCGCAACGGGGTGTTTGTGCCTCCGTTGGGTGTTTACAAAGCATGTCATTTCATTTACGCTCGCAACGGGGTGTTTGTGCCTCCGTTGTGCGTTTACACAATATGACGAGTACATTCATGTCGACGATGGGGTGTTTGTACCTCCGTCGGACAGTGTGCCTCTACACGTGTTATTTTAGAACACTGGAGGACTTATGTACAAAGTTCCAGGTACCGGGTCTTATATATTGACCTGCGGTGGTCTTGGCACGAACGGAGCACAGGGTGGCCCGACGTACGTGCGAACAGACGAAGGCTTCACGGGGAGCTCAGGTGAGTCTCCTCCACACACCGCCCGGGAAGAACGAGACTTCTCCAAGAGGCCCAGGGACTCTCGCGGAGCGCTGGCAGCGTCGCGGGGGGATTTCTTCTCAGGAATGCGCGCGTTTTCTGGGGGATCACCCTCCGTTGACATTCCGACCATTTTTTGGCTTCATGGGACATTCCTATCATTTCCTGGCTTTCTCGGACATCCCGGCCGTTTTCTGACTTCATGGGACATTCCTGTCATTTCCTGGCTTTCTTGGACATTCCGGCCGTTTTTTGGCTTCATGGGACATTCCTGTCATTTCCTAGCTTTCTTGGACATCTCGGCCGTTTTCTGGCCTTATGGGACATTCCTATCATTTGGTGACATTTCCCAAGAACTCCCCTCAAGTCCGGCTTCAAGTCATACCCAGGAGAGCGCACGCCACTTCACAGAAGCGACGTGGGTCCCGCTCCACCGGGTTGGACAAGAGGCGCGAACCGTCAGGCTATCTTTGCCATTTTTCGCACCGTAAGGACGTATCCACAATTTTCTGAGCAGCAGGGGTACTTCTGCAATTTTATCCTTTATGAGGATATTTCTGCAATTTTTATCCTTCATGGGGACATTTCTGCAATTTTCTCAGAAGCGGGGGCATTCCTGCAAATTTATGGATAACAGGAGTATATGTGTACTTTTGATGTACACACACACAAACTTTATATCCCCGAGGGCTTTGTGTAATTTTACAGAAGCTTGGGCCCGTGTACGGGGCATGTGTGCAATTTTACACATGCACAAATTTTCTGCTCCCAGGGGGCCTTTGTGTAATTTTACACAAACCGAGTCCCGCACTGGGGTCTTCATATGGAGAACAAACATGTCCCCTCACCCCAAAAGGAGGGGGACTTCTGCTCAGCCCCGGGACAGTCCGCCCCAAGTTTCGCCAGAGCGGGGGAGAGAGCCCACAGGCGGGGGTCTCCGCGCGAGAGCTTCGCACCTCTGGAAGCCGGGCCCTTTCTTCGTGCCTCCACCCCTCTATTTATAGGGGTTTTGGCCAGTGGTTCGGTGGGGGTGAATGGTTCGGTGCGGGTGGAAGCGGCACGGGTGGCCCGCGCCTGGTCTGGCTCGGGTGGCCTTGCCGCCCCACTGCCTATAAGGTGGACCCGGGGTTGCCTTTTGGCCATTTCCACCTGGGAGAAGCCTTGGAATTTCTGTTTGTCTGTTCTCGGCCGTGTAGTGCACGTGCACGCGTGCGCCCGCGTGCATTTGACGTGCATTTGACGTGCGTCTTCGACCGTTTCACGTGTGTTTGTCTCTGTTTTTAGAGACGAGGGATATGTGACCCTTCTGGACACGTGCGCGTCGTGCACGAACTCGGACGCTTCTCCGGACGTTGATTTTGGCCGCCCGAGGTATATGCTCCATCCTTCGCGAACACTTGAATGTCGCCTTTCGGGTGCACAATCCGAACCGTTCCGACTTGGAATACGATCTCGAGCCCGTTTATCTCAGGTGCTCGAGTGGGGAAGGCCGAGGCTTATTCCTGGACCCTTGTAGCTTTCCGGGCAGATTTGCCGCCCGGGGCTTGTTTAAACCCCGGTATTTTTTTTGGGTTCAACAAATGCCCCCCACGGGATATCCGTCGGAAATAGGGGTGTAAACAGAACCCGATATTCCGACCCGATTCCGATAAAAATGATCGATTTCGGAATTAAAAATTGATACCGATAGCTTATCGAAATCGGTATCGGATATTCTGATAAGCTATCGGAATCGGAATCAGAATTGAAAAATAATCGGAATCGGAATCAGTATCGGTTATTCCAATAAATTATCCATAAAATTAAAAGAAAAAATTATGGTAAACACCTTACCTTATCGCAATTTCGGTTCCGGTAATGTTATCGGAATCGGAACGAAATCGGAATTAATCATTCCGATATTATCGGAATCGGAACCATATTTCGGTTATCGAAATCGGAATCGGAATGTGTGTTTCCGGTTCCGAACCCGACCCGTTTGCAGCCCTAGTCGGAAACGAAGGCGATGGCGGGTATCCCGTGGCCGCTTCCAAATGCGTCTCTTCTTCTACACTCGCATTTACCTGCCTTGTTGCAACATCTTCATTTCTGACAGTTGAACTTTTTATGTGGCAGGATTGACGATGTCTCGCTCCACCAGGCACTGTGGGGAGAGCAGCAGGGCGTCGCGTCGGTCGGATAACGACGTTCGGCGGACGGACGACCCATGCCCTTCTTTACTCTTTATCCGATAAGGAAGGAGAACTTGGATCAGCTTGACCGCGGAGGGTGGCGAGGGAGTTCCTTTGTCGCCTGGCACACAGGGTTAGTGGCCTGGCTCTTGAGCCTTCATGATCTTCAGGCTCTTTTCCCGCTACCTTTTATAGTCACATCATTTCTGCCTTGTGCTGACCTTTTGTCCGCTTCTGGCAGCTATTGGCAGTGGCTCGTTCCCGCCATTCTCCAGCGAGGCGCCGTTTGAGGGGCCCGGTCCCTTTCCAGAGCACGACATTCTTTGGCTGGACGCCCCGCAGGGTGGCCAGATGCTCGGAGCCGGCGGAATGCTTGATTTCTTCGTGACGTCTGCGCGGGCTATTATGGAGGAGAGCAGCTCCCCGTCCGTCGAGGCGGTACTGGGCATCCTGTAGAGGAGCATCCTCGCCTACCATTTGATGGGTTGCCCCAGGGACCCCTGGATGGCCGCAGTGGACTCGCTCTGGGGCGAGGTGAGGCAGCTGCACCAGGAGGCGGCCAGTCGCCTCAGGATACAGGAGTTGAGAGGTAAGATCTCCCAGCTAGAGGAGAAGGCTGGTACCCTCGACTCGCGGATGGCTGCTTCCCGGGAGCGCGTCCAGACCTTGATGACCGGACGGGCCAGCACTTGCGATGAAGTCGCCAAACTGCGGCAGACGGCGGACGAGATCCAAAGATGCATCGCCACCTATGAAATCTCTATCGCGGCTTTCGACCGAGGGGTGTCCGAAGCCGAGGCAGAGATGGCCGCCTTGGAGCAGGACCGTTCCGGCGTTCAGTGTGAGCTTGTCGATTGTGAGGCCGCTTTAGCGAGCTTGGAGGGCGGTATGTCCGGTGCTTTCTGAGGGGCGAGTGTTACGCCCGCACTTTTTTTTTTTTTTGTTTTGAGCCGATGTGCATATTTTACCGGCCACCCCGAGGGCTTGTCTCGGGCTCCTTTATAGTTGAGGAATGACAAACTTCAGATTGCTGGCCATATTTTCTTTTGGCACCATCGCAACCTTTGTCCGCACTCCTTTGCCTTCTTGGGGATCCCATTTGGCATCCTTCTTTTTGAATCTTGCCTTTTTTCATGCTTCAAGGTTATCCTGTTGCTGAGGTTGGCTTTCCTGGCTTTGGTCAGCGACTGCCTCACATTTGGGTTGTTTGACGAGTGTGACCTGTTGGCTTGGGTAGCATCAGCTTGAATTTCGCGTTTCTGTCATCCTTCAAGATCTGATGCAACATTTCGGTGCCGGGGCTGGCCTTTTTGGGGCTTTGCTCAGCAACCTGACTTTGATATTTAGTCGACAAGGTTTGCTTTTTCTGGCTTTGCTCCTCGACCTGCTTTCGTATTTCTTCTTTCTGAGATTTGCCTTATTGGCTTTTCCCAGGCTTCTTCTTGAATTTTGCATTTCTCGCATTCTTCAAGTATCTGATGCAAGAGTTTGGTGTCGAGGCTGGCCTTTTTGAGCTTGGCTCAACAACCGCTTCATGTTTCAAGTCGTTCTACGGGTATGACCCGTTAGCTTGGGTAGCGTCAGCTTGAATTCTGTGTTTCTGGCATTCTTCTAGATCTGATGCAATATTCCGGTGCCGAGATTGGTCTATTTGGGCTTTGCTCAGCAACTGCTTCACATTTGGATCGCCCGATGGGTGTGACCTGTTAGCTCGAACGATATTTCCTTCCCCTCAGAGGGGTCGGTTTCATTGCATTCTTTCATTTTTCATTTTCATTTTTTTTTTTCACATTACCATCCCAAGCGCCCTTTCGGATTTTCATCGGGGATGGCCCCCTCTAGCTTTTTTCGGTGCGCTCTTTCGGGTTTTCACACCGAGGGGTTACTCATTTTTGCCTCAGGCGCCCTTTCGGGTTTTCACCTCAACCGGATTTGGGGCTTTTTTGCCCTTGAACATCCCTTTTTGGGGAATGATCAAGTCCACCGGGACATCTCTATTTTTAGTCCCTTTTTTATTTTTTTTTTATTTTAGGGCCCGAGGCCGGACCCTGGGGCAATTGATCATGGGATCTGCAACTTGGACTTAGCCTACCATTGCGGTTTGCTGGCTAAAGAAAATTTGGTTAGCCTACCACTTTGGTTTGCTGGCTAAAGGGGGTATAGGGTTAGCCTACCGTTTTGGGTTTGCTGGCTAAAAGGATTTGGGTTAGCCTACCGTTTTTGGTTTACTGGCTAAGGGTTTAACCCAGCCGACCGTTGGTGGTTTGTTGGCCGAGAAGGGGGGGATAGCTGACCTTCTTGGGGTTTGCTGGCTAAAAGGATTTAGGTTTGACTGACCACGGGGGTTTGTTGGTCAAAGGGAATAGCCGACCTTCTTGGGGTTTGCTGGCTAAGGGGGTATAGGGTTAGCCTACCGTTTTGGGTTTGCTGGCTAAGGGGTTTGACCCGGCCGACCGCTTATGGTTTGTTGGCCGAGAGGGGGGAAATAACCGACCTTTTTGGGGTTTGCTGGCTAAGATTTGGGTTTGACCGACCGTTTACGGTTTGACGGTCAAAGGGAATAGGGGCCCAGCCTAGCGTTTCGTTTGCTGGCTGTGCGAAACATGACTTGATAAGTGATGATTTTTTTTCTTCACATTACCGACTTCTGCGCCCTTTCGGGTTTTCACAGAAGCCGGCCCCCTCTAGCTTTTTCCAACGTGCCCTTTCGGGTTTTCACGTTGAGGGGTTATCCATTTTTGCCTGGGTGCCCTTTCGGGTTTTCACCTCAGCTGGATTTTTGTCCTTTTTGCCCTTGGGCACGCCTTTTGGGGAGTGGCCAAGTCTGTCGGGACATCTCTATCTTTAGTCCCCCTTCTTTTTTTTTTCGGAGCTTGGAGTCCGAAGCGAGGTTGCGGAACCTTGGCTAGGGGATTCACGTTTGGCTTTAGCCTACGATTGTGATTTGTTAGCTAAGGACGACACAACCTACCGTGGAGGTTTACTGGCCGAGGGGGCATGACTTAACCGACCTTGGGGTTTATTGGCTAAGAGGTTTGATCTGGGTCGACGAGATGGTTTGCTGACCAAGAAGGAGTTTTAGCCTACCATTTTGGTTTGCTGGTTAAAGATTTGACCGGGTCGACCACGGAGGTTTGCTGACCAAGAAAAGGGTATAGCCGACCTTCTTGGGGTTTGTTGGCTAAGGGTTTGGGTTTGACCGACCACGTGGGTTTATTGGTCAAGGGGAATAGCCGACCTTCTTGGGGTTTATTGGCTAAGGAATTGACTTGGTCGACCATGGTGGTTTGCTAACCAAGAAGGAGTTTTAGCCTACCATTTTGTTTACTGGCTAAAGATTTGACCTGGTCGACCACGGAGGTTTGCTGACCAAGAAAAGGGTATAGCCGACCTTTTGGGGTTTGTTGGCTAAGGTTTAGGTTTGACCGACCACGGAGGTTTGTTGGTCAAAAGGAATAGACGACCTTCTTGGGGTTTGTTGGCTAAGTAATTGACTTGGTCGACCGAGATGGTTTGCTGACCAAGGAGTTTTAGCCGACCTTTTTTGGCTTTGCTGGCTAAAGGTTTTGACTTGGTCGACCAAGATGGTTTGCTGACCAAGAAGGAGTTTTAGCCGACTTTTTTGGGGTTTGCTGGCTAAGGAATTTGACTTGGTCGACCGAGATGATTTGTTGACCAAGAAGGAGTTTTAGCTGACCTTTTTGGGGTTTGCTGGCTAAGGAATTTAACTTGGTCGACCGAGATGGTTTGTTGACCAAGATGGAGTTTTACAAAGGAGAAAAATTTCAATTTTCTTTTCCTTTCATCTTTTTTTCTTACCAACCCTGGCGCCCTTTTGGGTTTTCACCAAGTCTGGCCCCCTTTGGTTTTTTTCCAACGTGCCTTTTATGGGCTTCCACGTTGAGGGGTTATCCATTTTTGCTTGGGGCACCCTTCTGAGTTTTCACCCCAACCAAACTTTAGGCTTTTTTGTCCTTGGGCACTCCTTTTGGGGAGTGACCAAGTCAGCCAGGACATCTCTATTTTTAGTCCCTTTTTTTTTTTTTCTTTTTCTCCCCCCCTTTTTTTTTTGACATGGGCACATATGCCCAACCTTAGCCTGATTCGGCTATAGGGGAATCAGAGGGCGGTTGCCCATGGAATTCATGTTCAGGGGCAAAATACATTTTTAGATGCTTGCCATTTAGTGGTGGAAAAGGGCGGTCGCCATTATGCGTCGGTCTTCATAGACTTCAGTGACCACATACGGTCTGCGCCAGTTTGGCTGGAGTTTACCACTTGATTTTCCTGCCATGACTTCTCTTTGCTTGACCATGACGAGGTCGCCTTTCTTGAAGACACGAGGCCTGACTAGCTTGTCATAGGCTTGAGTCATGCGGGCTTGGTAGGATTGGAGGTGCTTGTACGCTTCCAACCTTTTGTCCTCTAGGTCGGACAATTCCTCCAACCTTCTTTCAATTTCTTGTCGCTTCTCGGGCTGGAGGCCGATATGGACGGCTACCCTGTAGGACGACATTTCAATTTCGATAGGGAGCACGGCTTCAACTCCGTACACCAAAGAGAAGGGGGAGCACCCCGTAGGGGTCCGGTAGACTGTCCGGTATGCCCAGAGTGCTTCATGCACTTTCTCCCCCCAGTCACGTTTGCGGTTGCCGACTATCTTGGCAAGCAATTTGCAGAGGGTCTTGTTAAAGGCTTCTGCCAGGCCGTTGGCTTGAGGGTTGTAGACCGTTGATGTTCTCCAGTCTATCTGGAATTTGTCCGCCAACGTATATATTGTTTTGTTTTTGAAGGGCGTACCGTTATCTGATACGATCCGATGAGGGGTGCCGAACCTGTAAATTAGGTGTTGCTTGGCAAATTTTGCAACGGCTACCCCGGTCACCTCCCGGAGGGGAATTGCTTCTGCCCATCGGGAGAAATAGTCGGTGGCCGCTAAGATGAATCTGTGGCGCCTGAGGATGGTGGGAAAGGTCCCACGATATCCATTCCCCACTCCGCAAAGGGCCATGTGGGGTAGTTGGATGCAATTCGTTCGGCGGTTTTCTTGGCACCGAACTGAAGACCTGGCATTGATGACACGCGCGGGCGTACTGGACGCAATCTGTGTACATAGTTGGCCAGAAGAAGCCTTTCAGCTTGATATTGATTTTCATTTTGTCCCCCGTTTGATGGGCCCCGCATAGTCCAGAGTGGACTTCGTGCATAATGACTTTGGCTTCCTTGGGAGAGAGACACCTCAGGAGGACATACTTGTCTTTTTCGTGGACAAGTCGGTACAGTTGGTCCCCGATCATTTGATATGACGTGGCCTGCCGCAGGAGCTGGACCCTTTTAGCCCGATCCGGGGGCAGCCAACCGTTCTTTATTTGATGATCGGTTGGCGCCAGTCTTTTCTAGGCTGGCTTCTTCTTCAAGGGCGTTGACCTCTGCGATTTCTGGGTCGGAGTCGTCCTCGAGAACGCTGGGCATCAGCCTCCTATGTCAGACGGTTATGCCCACTTCTCCTTCGGGAGGTAGCTTTAAAGCAGACGTCAATTTGGCTAGTGCGTCGGCTTGAGAGTTTTGCCCTCTGGGGACGTGCCCGATTTCGAACAAGTAGTAGCTCTCGCGGAGCTTCATTACGTTGGCATGATAGGGGATCAGTTCTTTTTTCCGAACGTCGTAATCCCTTAGCACTTGACGGATGACCAGCTGTGAGTCTCCGTAGACGTTTATGCATTTGATGCCCATTTCAACGGCCAGTTGAAGTCCCACGATCAACGCTTCATATTCGGCTTGATTGTTGGTCAACGGCTTCATGAGTGCACATGAGTTGTGCAGAATTCCTCCTTGTGGAGTCACCAGGACAATGCCCGCTCCGGAGGTATAAGTTGTGGTGCCGTCAGTTTACTTGAGCACCCGAGAAGCGCCATCAAAGTAGAGCTCCCAATGTGGTAACTCTACGGCGAGAGTATTTCCACTTTCTTGAATGGGGACTTCTTCTTGTTGGGTCCCCTCCCCCTGAGGGGGCGAGAGTATTTCCTCCTCGGGAAGCTCGAACTCGAGGGGAGAGCCAGCCGGAAGCGGATGCGCCGCCAGGAAGTCCGCCATACCTTGCCCTTTGATTGCTTTTCTTGGGACGAATGTGATATCAAACTCCATGAGGAGAAGGGCCCATTTTCCCATCCTTCCTGACAACACAGGTTGGGTGAGGAGCACTTTTAGCGGGTCTATCCTCGAGATGAGGCTGACTTGATGGGCCAGTAGATAGTGCCGTAACTTTTTGACGGCGAATACCAGTGCCAGACACACTTTCTCCATCGGGGAGTATCGGTGCTCTGGGTCCACCAGCATTCTGCTGAGGTAGTAGAGCGGTTGCTCTTTGCCTTCCTCATTTATTTGTGCTAGGAGCGCTCCCAACGACGTTTCCATGGCCGCGATGTAGAGGATGAGCGGCTTTCCTTTCACCGGGGCTCCCAAGACGGAGGAGTAAGGAGATACTCTTTGATTTCTTCAAAAGTATCTTGGCACTCTTGGTCCCATACGAATGGGGCTCCTTTCTTGATCAATTGCTGAAGGGGGTTCACCTGCCCGCGAGATTGGAGATGAACCGCCTTATGTAGGCCAGCTTTCCTTGGAGTGATTTCAGCTCTGTCAGATTTTTGGCGGCGGCAGCTCTCTAATGGCTTTGATTTGACGGGATCAATTTCTATCCCGCGATATTTGACAATGAAGTCGAGGAATTTGCCGCTCGAAATGCCGAAGGCGCACTTCATTGGGTTCATCTTGAGCCGGTGCTGGCGAAGTCTCTCGAAGACCTGACGTAAATCGCCCAGATGGTCTTCTTGCCTTTTGGTCTTGACGACCAAATCGTCGACATAACACTCGACCAAGCTGTGGAGCATTTCGCCAAAAATCTTCGTCATAGCCCGCTGATAGGTGGCCCCAGCATTCTTCAAGCCGAAGGGCATTCTTTTATAATTATAGATCCCTTTGGGGGACCTAAAGGCAGTGTGGCCCTTATCTTTGGGAGCCATACGGATTTGATTATAGCCTGACGACCCATCCATGAAGGATAGTGCCTCGTGCCCGGTGGTCATATCGATCATCGTTTCCGTGATCGGGACCGGGAAGTCATCCTTTGGGCAGGCTTTATTCAAGTCCCTATAGTCGATACAGATCCAGACTTGGCCGTTCTTCTTCTTCACCGGCACTATGTTAGCCAGCCAAGTTGGGTAGATGCAGCGCTCGGTGAACGACTTTGAGGAGTTTGTCCACCTCGGCATTTACCTTCAGCTCTAGCTCGTGGCGCACACACCTTTGGGCCTACTTGACCGGCTTCGCTGTGGGGAGTATGGACAGCTCGTGCTCAGCCACAGAGGGGTCTAGGCCTGGCATTTCTTTGTATGTCCACGCGAAACAGTCTTTGAACTCGAGCAACAGTTGTCGATATGACTGTCTTTCTTCCTCATTGAGGAGGGCGCTGACGAAGATGGTTCGGGGTTCTTCCGGCCCCCCAAGGTTGAGTTCTACCAGCTCGTCCACGGTAGCTTGCCTGCCGTCTTCAAGTTCGTAGGGTGCCGGCTGTAGGTCGATGAAATCTTTCTCTTCATCGGAGTCAACAACATGGACGTCGTAATATTTAAAGCCTTCCTCGGTGATCGGCCAGAAATTATACTCCTCGTTTGAGGTGTTTCTTGGCGCGATGTCCCATTTGAGAGGACAGGCATGGCTTCTCCTTCCTGCGGCTTCGTCGAGGAGGTAGGAGGTTGTCCACTGGAAGGGCAGTGATCGGATAGGGGGACTAGCCCAACGGTATTCACCGCATAGTAGGCCTCGAAGTCCATCCCCTGACCGTAGCCCAGCCCCCGAGTGTCTTTTGTACAATAGGGGGGTTGCCCACAGAGTTGCTTCGGGTACCACAGCTGGTGGAAGTATTCCCGCCGAGAGGGATCTTGCATTTGCGCGATCTCCTGCTTTTGGCACAATTTCTTGATGTGCCCGGGCATGTCGTCCATTTCTTGGACGGGCTCAAGGGTGACTTGAGTGGTTTGACCCCAACCGAAGTCATCTTCGAGGGGCCCATACGGGAGTGGGTCCCCTTTGTAGAAGATGATCGGCTTTGGTGTCTCGCCTTTCTTGAGACTATCATTTCTGTAATGGGTAACAATGAACGTTTTTAGTCGTTCCACCCTGTGCTCCTCCCTATGGAAGGGCAACTGCATGTATGCCGGCGGTAGGGAGATGCTTCGATTGATGACCTCGCCGATGGCGTTCGCTTCATAGTTGATTTTACGTCTTTCTGGGCAACTGGGCCCTGATTCGGTAGATTCGACGAGGCGGCCGAGTCGGTGAGCTTCAAGGAGGTCTTTATTGACCGTGAAGAGCTCCTCCTCGCCCTAATCTTACTTTACTTGATCTGCATCAGCATTTTGCTTTTCCTTGCCTTTTGATGCGGCCATTGACTTGCCGGGAGGCTCGCCAAAGTATAGCTGGGCGTCTGCCAGATTACATTCATTCGGGCGGAAAGGGGACTGGTCGGCGAAGACTAGGGTTGCAAACGAACCAATACACTCGACGAGTAGCTCGAAATTCGGCTCGATAAAAACTCGATTCGACTCGTTTATTAAACTAACGAGTAGAGCTTGAACAAAAAAATAAGCTCGGTTCATAAACGAGCCGAGCTTGAACAAAGATATGCTCGACTCGATTATGTTCGCGAACAACTCGTTAAGATACTCGATAACGAACTCGTTAAGATACTCGATAAATTACTCGTTAATATATTTGAAATGATATTTATTAATATATTTAAATTTCTTATAATTAATATGAGGGTACAAATATATTTATCTATTTTTGTAGAGTTATTATTATTGTATAAATTAAATAAGGATTTAGATGTAAAAGGTTAAATACTAAGGTGTATATTACAAAGATGTAAGTGAGAGTATTTACACACAAAATTTAGTTTTAAATAACTTATGCAAATATGGGTATGAACACAAATATGAAAACTTGAAGGTCTCCAAGCACCGCAGTCATCTTCTTCCTCCCGACTTCTGCAGGAGCGCCGCGCCGCGCCCGATGGCCATTGCGGCATTGCCCCACCAGGTGAAGCCAAGGGGGCCGCGATCGGTCAATAGAGTGTCCGACGATCGCCGCGGAGCCTCGTCCGCGACCGGAAGGATCTTTGAGCTGCCGTCGTCCCCCCCGTACAGACCATTGGTGGTGCGGACACCCCGGTCCGGAGTTGCAGCGGCATGTCGGCGGCTACGGCGGTGCGGACGCCAGCGCGGTGGTTCTGGCTTTGCCAGACACTGTCTGTAGGTCCTCCAGTGGCATCTTCTGGTTGTGCCATCACCCCCTCCGTGACTTCTGACGGCTTACAGCTCCGCCTCCCCCCCCCCGGTGGTCGGAGGCCCGCACGGCGGTTCCGGCAGTACCGGACGCCAATGGCAGTGCTCGTGGTGGGATTCTATGGCTACCCCACCCCTGCACAACGCCACCCAGCCCGCCCCCACCCCTGCAGGCCTGCACCTTCTACCCTACGACCAGCCTACCAGGTATCCCATGGGAATATAGTCCCATATCGGATACAACATTTGTGCCATGCCTAAAAGTTCTATAAAATAGACCCCCCACCTCAACTCCAACCCTGTGTGTCCCCAGGTCCGCTTGGGCTTTAACAAATCAAATATGAGCTCGATTTCAAGCTCGTTTATTTACCTAAACGAGCAGTAAAACGAGCGCTTGACGAGTCGAGTTTGAACTGCAAAAAAATTTCGGCGAGTTTCGAGTTCGAGTTAGGTAAAAAATGAGTGAGTCGAATTCGAGCGGCTTAACGAGCCGAGCTCGAACGTGAAAATTTTTTAACGAGCCGAGCTCGAACAGATGTTGTGAAGCTCGCGAGTATCGAGCCCGAGTTTGAACTTATTTTGGAGTGTGCGAGCCGAGCTCGAGCAGAGTGATATTCGGCTCGGCTCGGATCGTTTGCAGCCCTAGCGAAGACCGTATGTTGCTCTCCTTCCTTGACATATTTTATGCATTGGTGGAGAGGCGAGGGGATGACCCGATTTTCATGCAGCCAGGGTCTTCCCAGGAGAGCCTTGTAGGACGTGTTTGCATTTATGATGTAGAACACGACCTTGGTGGTAAGGCCATCCATGGCCAACTGCACCTCCACCTTTCCCAAGGTGTTTTCGGAGTTCTGATTGAACCCGACGATTTTAACATCATTTACCTTTGCAAGTAGGGCGTGAGGTACAGAGACTTGAAAGTCTTTAGGGGCATGATATTGATCGATGCCCCAGGTTCAACCAAGATTCGGTTGAGCTCGTGCCCATTGACTTTTCCTTGCATGTACAACGGGCGATTGTGGTACAGCGTAGGCAACAACATATCTTTGTCAGAGAATGTCACCTCCGCTGCCAGCGCTTCCAGAGCTTGAGCTTGGAGTTCAGTCACATCAGCTTCATAGACCTCAGGCTCTTGCAGTATTTTAATGAGAGCCGCTCTTAACTCTTTGCTCCAGGCGATAACGTCCTATATGGTGATGTTAGTCGGGAACCGCTTCATATGCTGTATGATTTTGCGGTTGGCCCGAGCGCAGAGTTGATCTAATGGCGGGACCATGTCCGCCAAAGTCTTTAGCGGTTGCCCAAATTGGTTAGTCCGCCTTGCCCCCGGTTGTTCGTCCAACTCTTCTCCAAACAAAGGGGTCAGAAGACCCTCCTCCAGGGCGAGACTTTCGTCTTGGCCGCCCTTGGATAGAGTGGGTCGGTCGGTCGGCCGGCCCGGCGGCCTTTCGGCAAGGAGGTTCGCTTGTGATTTCCTCCCACTCCTCTTCTTCCTCGTCAGACGGGTCGAAGACAAAGGAGTTGACCCGTACTTCCACTTCCGGGACAGGCTGGGGCTCTTCTCCCCGGAAGATGATAGTTCTGCCGAGGTCGGGCGAGTTGGGCTTTTCACCGAGAGATGGGGTGAACTTCTTTCCTCGTCCAAGGCCTTTCCCTCTGCCTTGGTTGCGGCGTCGATATGTTGCCATAGGGGGCGTGTCAGCCGGCGACTGCAAGCTTGCAGGCGGCGGTATTGACACCATGTTGCATGAGAAGTCCTTCAACATTTCTTCCAACTTCTCGACAGTGATTTCATCCTCCTTATAGAAGATGTTCTTCGGGCAGAGGCAACTTCTCGCCCTCTTGAGCCCTTTGCAGCATTTAGTGGAGCCAGCTTTTAAGCCTTGTTTTGCGCTCCATTTCTTCCCAGGGGATGTATCTGTCCAAAGGGACTCCCCAAGTGGGCTTGGAGGGGACATATTCCTCCAATTCGTCGATGAGCTTTTCCAGCTTCTGGAGCAGAGTCAACTCCAGCGGGGCCGTCATTGCTACTGCTTGTTCAGCTTGCTTCTTCAGGCGTCTTTTCATGTTTTTCTACCTGTTCTTTTCTTGCTTCTTTGCCTGCGCCATTTTGAGCGGCGACAGCTCCGTTGCTTGCGCGGGTATCGAGAGGTATTCTCTCGGCCGAGCGACTATGCGACCCACCCTCCCCTTTTAAGGAACGTGAGTGGGAAGCGCATCTTGGGCCCCACCGTGGTCCAACTAGTTTCATCTTGCTGATGCTGGAAAGTGGAATCGATTGCCTGCTCGATTATTTCGGGCGGCAATTCTTGGATTTCGGCCCAGTAGGGGCTTGACTCTTGTACGGCTGGCTCCATCACCGACTTCTTGCCCCTGCGTTCTTCATTTTGTCGCCCAAGCTGGAAGCGGTCCTCTTGATTATGTGCCGGGATTGGCTCCTTGTCTGGAGGTGGATTTTCAAAGCACCGCCCCATGCTCGTACCCACTGAAGTTTGTTCATGAGGAGGGGAAACTTGACGTCGTCGAGACCCCTTCTTTCGCCGAGGAGGTTGCTGCTGGACCATTGGATTGCCTTCCGAGTCGATCTTTCCCTTCTGAATGAGGGATTTGATCCAGTCTCGTACAATCGGACATCTGTCCGTAGGATGCAGCCGCATGGCATGGTATTTGCAATACATGGGGTGATTATCTCCCTTTCCGTGTATGTTGGTGGCGGCTTATGCGTTCTCGCGCAGCCATGCTGCAAGAGCTTTTCGAAAATCTCCCCAGTCTTCGCAGTCGCGAAAGGATTCTGACGAGAGGTTCGCCACCCGGGATACCACAGGGCAGGGGCCTCGTCAGAGGGGTTGGCTCCCATTATTTCCGTCTCCCCTTGATTGTATGTTGAGATGGGCTCCTCTCTCGGGAATATATCCCTGAAGTGCTGCCCCAGACTCGTGCCTTCAATGTTGGCTGTGGACCGCGTCGGCGGTATGAGCCACCCTTGTTCATCAGCTTCAGGGGCTTTGAGTTTTTTGAAGTGCATATAGCTGCTTTGCTCGAATTCCCGTTGGGCTGCTTCCCTGGCTTTCATCAGGACCGTGGAGTTGCCTCCGGGTCGATCTTTCCCTTCTGAATGAGAGACTCGATCCAGTCCCGGACATCAGGGCACCTGTCCGTAGGGTGCAGCATCATGGCGTGATACTGACAATACATGGGGTGATTTAATTCCCTTTCAGTGTATGTCGGTGGCGGCCTGTGCGCCATCATGACACCTTGTTGCAGGAGCTTTTCGGAGATCTCCCCAATATTTCCGGTGCCAAGCAACTCTGATGGGAAATTCGCCATCCTGGATACCACCAGGTGGAGGCTTCGCCGGAGGAGCCGGCTTCTACCATCTCCGGGTCCGGGAAGGTAAACGCCACTGGTGTATAGATTTCTGACGGGTTAATGACGTTGACTGTGTGTATGACAACGTCGGCTGAATGGTCTGTCCATTCACGGATGTGAGGCTGTGGCGGGTCGACGCGAGCGTTGCCCAGATCGATGACCCCTTGGTTGACCCATGCTTCAACCTTGTCTTTAAAGACGTAGCAGTCCTCTAAAGCGTGTCCCGCATCTTGATGATATATGTAATAATTTGGCGGGACGCTTGTTGGAGGTTGGCAGCCCAATAGCCCTGCTCGCAGGTAGGTACGGTAGAGAGCCAGCGTCCGATGGCGCGGAAAAGAATATAGTCTTCCGGAGATTTCATCATCGGACGGGTTTGAAGACTCCTCCGAGATCCATCCCCCGCAGGGAGGGCGAGTTCGGGGCGCAGATGTGTTTGCAGGCACCTGGAGTCCTTGCTGGAGGGCAGCCAGGCTTTCTTGCATGCTCCTCAGGTACGTCAGCGTTTGGCGCTGACCTTGCTGCAGCGACTGAACCTGTCTTTCAAGGTTTTGTACCGTCTCCAACCACGTCCTGTGCTCCGAGGCGGAGGGATGATCACTTTCCTGCCCATTTGTGGACTGAGCGTCCCAAGGATTTGCCTCGGGGTCCTCTGGCTCAGGAGCTGGCATATTGACATGGATAACATTGGCCGATTGATTTGATTGATCCCAAGTATGGGGCTGTGGAGGGTCGACCAAATGATCGTGCATTGAAATGAGGCGACTCTGGATCAGCTCTGTACTTCATTTTTGAAGACATAACAATTCTCGATGGGGTGCCCCAGCATACGGTGGTAGAGACAGTAGTTCGGCTCATCCACCTTATCTGCTTCACTTGGCCTTCTCAGTCCTGGGAGCGTGATCAAGTCATCTTCATGCACAGCTTGAAGAGCATCTTTGTATGGTCCTTTTTGAAGGAATACGACGTGCTCATACGCTGTGGTAGTGATGTTGGAGGCGGTCTTTCTTCCGCCTTCTTGCTTGGAGTGCCAGAGGCCGCGATCTTCTTCCCCTTACTTTGCGGGGCGAAGTCCACAACATTGACTTCTTTGCCAGCGGTGCGCTCCTTGCTCGGCTTGCTTTTCGAGGGAGCTTGCGCCGGGTTGTCGGCGAAGAACATTTCGATCTCCGCCACTACTGAATTGAGCTGGTCGAAGCCTTTGATGTTTGTTCCCAACAACTTTATGGCATTTTCTTGCGTCGGGGGATTGTCGCACCTCATGCTGAAGTCACGCCACCGCTTGATAAAGTCGAGTGCCGTTTCTCCTTTTCTTTGCTTGAGGGAACACAACTCTGCAAGCGACACTTTTCTTTCGGCCGTCTGGAAGCGGTCGATGAATTTCTTTTGAAGATCGGCCCAGTCGACAATAGAATTGGGCCTTAACCTTGAGTACCACTGCAAGGCGGTACCCGTCAGGGATGTTGCGAAGTAACAGAGGAGATAGGATTCGTCAAATGCTAACTCTCCCATAGCCGTTATATAGTAAGCCAGGTGCTCATTTGGGGAGCCCTGTCTGTCGAACTTCTGCAACTTTGGCGCCTTGGGGCAGTCCGGTGGCAGCTTCTTGAATTGATGGTGGACGAGATATGGCACACTGTAGAGATCCACAGTGGCAGTTCCCTCGCCTCGTTGAGTGAAGCGGTCATCCACGATCTTTTCGATCATTTGCCGCTGGGCCACGATATCTTCAGCCGCAGAGGCTTGTGAGTTTATGCCCCTGCGTTGCTGTTGGGCCGGGTCAACGGTATAGTCGTTGGCCACAACCGTGTGCGGGTTGACATCGGGCAGGTCACCTTGTTGATGTCTCCTCCGAGCATTTTGGTTTGCCGTCAGCACCACTTGGCAGCGCGGCGCATTTGCCCCTGCCTGCTGCCCTCGCTCCGTTAGGAGATTGGCCATTTCAGCCTGCCAACGCTGTATGAAATCATACTTGGCGCCGTCCGTCATCGCTTGGAAGGCAGCTCTGGTTGGCGGCATGAGGAATACTTCGGCTTGTTCTCCGTCCGCCGGAAGTTGTTGATCCCCAAGGTGGAGACTTGCGGCTTCGTCTTCTTCCCCTCTTTCGAGGTCCCTCTGGACTTGTCCCGGAAGAGGTCTTTGGTCATGCTCGAGCGGAGGCTCAAGAGCTTGCCCCTAGTTTGAGGGTCCATCTTGATTACCTTGCTGACCTTGGGGACGTCTTCTGGAAGGGTTCCAGGTATACCGGAAGATAGCTTCGCCTTCCTGGCCGGGTTCATCTACCCTGGCCATACCAGCAGGAACGTCGGATGGCCCAGCCACATCCCGACTGGAAGCGTAGCAGGTGAAGATCTTCATGCCTCCACCTTTTGGACGTCCGCTGCACCTTCCGCTTCTTGGGCTTCTGTGTGCTTGGGCGAAGTACCGACCCCAGCCTACTGAAGACTGAGGTGCCCAACCTTTCAAAGATTGAGACTCGAGGCGTGGAAGCTTCAGTATAACTCGCATCTCCCTCTGAGGTGGTGTCTGCCTGGGCGGGGATGAAGTTAGGCTTCCGGTAGATGCCCCTCCTTTTCTGTCCGCGAGGACGAGGAGGTTCGGGGTCCTGAGCTTTTTCTCGCTCAGGTATTGCCTTCTTGGGGCCTTCAACAGGTTGGCCCGCTCTAGCTTGCTTGATCCGGCGGGCTTCCTGCTTGGTTACCCACATTTGCCTTATTTTGCGAGGCTGCTGGGGTGCTGAGCTGGACGCCTGCCCCTGTCGGGCTCCTTTTGGGGAGTCCCGCTTTTCTTAGCGCATCCCCTGGAGGGGAGCGAATTTGTTAGAGGTTGCCACAGTGGGGACGCTTCTGTCCCGTGGCAGGATTGGCTCGCCTCCATCGAGCCGGACGCGGATGTCCCCGACAAGTATAGTTTTGCCGGAGTTGGAGACGATCGCGCGGGGCTTGCTGCCCTTACGTCCCTGGCGCTGTCCCTGTTTTCTAGGGACTGCGACGCAAGAGATTGTATTTACCGAGAAAACTCGGCCTTGACTTGGGCGGGGCTTGCTGCCCCTAGTTGCTGCCTTTGGGGTCGCCGCCGGCGTTGCTTGAGCGGCGGGGACCACCCCTAGGAAGTAGGGGGATCCTACCACGGCAGGAAAGTCGCCGAACACGATCGGCGTGGTCAGGTAGCCACATTTCGCGTGGCAGGCGACGACCAGCGGACCGTAAGTGACAGCAGCCATCAGCTTGACTTGAGCTTGCAGGTGGGGACGGGCTTTTGACGCCGACGTTTGCTCCTTGTACCTGCGGTGTGGAAATCAGTCATCTTGTATCCCATATCGGCATATGGTCTTTTTACGTATGCATGGAAGGCAGGAACAGTCCCACCGGGCGTGCCAGATTGTGGAACGCGGAATATTTTTGGTGATCTTTATTTCGCCTTGGAGGCTTTATTTTCGGGCGTGCCAGACTATTCACAAGAAACAGACAAAGAGATTTATTTCGTGAGGTGCATTGGGTGTAAACCCTGAAGCCCTCGAATATTTCATTTTATTTTTTCCGCGTGCGTCCGTATTTTCAAGTGATTGGAGTGGTTGTGTACTGGACTGTTCCCCACCGACCGGAGTCGGTGTTTCATTTACATCGAGTAAAAACTCGAACACCTTCGATGCGATACGTTTGTTAAAAGACCTTATACCGAAATTTAAAGGAAATAGACGACAAGTAAATTTCCACAATTTGCTCAAGTGTATTTATTACATTTACATTTACGCCTTTTAATGGGGTGTTTATACCTCCATTCGGTGTTTACAAAACATATCCTTTCATTTACGCTTGCAACGGGGTGTATGTGCCTCCGTCGGGCGTTTACAGAACTTCTCACTTGCATTTGCGCTCACAACGGGGTGTTTGTGCCTCCGTTGGGCGTTTACAGAACTTCTCACTTGCATTTGCGCTCATAACGGGGTGTTTGTGCCTCCGTTAGGCGTCTACAAGTCACATCATTTCATTTACGCTCGCAATGGGGTGTATGTGCCTCCGTTGGGCGTTTACAAAGCATGTCATTTCATTTATGCTCGCAACGGGGTGTTTGTGCCTCCGTTGGGTGTTTACAAAGTATGTCATTTCATTTACGCTCGCAACGGGGTGTTTGTGCCTTCGTTGGGCATTTACATAATATGACGAGTACATTCATGTCGACGACGGGGTGTTTGTACCTCCGTCGGACAGTGTGCCTCTACACGTGTTATTTTAGAACACTGGAGGACTTATGTACAAAGTTCCAAGTACCGTGTCTTATATATTGACCTGCGGTGGTCTTGGCACAAATGGAGCACGGGGTGGCCCGGCATACGTGCGAACAGACGAAGGCTTCACGGGGAGCTCATGTGAGTCTCCTCCACACACCGCCCGGGAAGAACGGGACTTCTCCAAGAGGCCTAGGGACTCTCGCGGAGCGCTGGCAGCGTCGCGGGGGATTTCTTCTCAGGAATGCGCGCGTTTTCTGGGGGATCACCCTCCGTTGACATTCCGACCGTTTTCTGGCTTCATGAGACATTCCTATCATTTCCTGGCTTTCTTGGACATCCCGGCCGTTTTCTGGCTTCATGGGACATTCCTGTCATTTCCTGGCTTTCTCTGACATCCCGGCCGTTTTCTGGCTTCATGGGACATTCCTGTCATTTCCTGGCTTTCTCGGACATCTCGGCCGTTTTCTGGCCTTATGGGACATTCCTGTCATTTGGTGACATTTCCCGAGAACTCCCCTCGAGTCCGGCTTCAAGTCACACACAGGAGAGCGCACGCCACTTCATAGAAGCGACGTGGGTCCCGCTCCACCGGGTTGGACAAGAGGCGCGAACCGTCAGGCTATCTTTGCCATTTTTCGCGCCACAAGGACGTATCCGCAATTTTTCGGGCAACAGGGGTACTTCTGCAATTTTATCCTTCATGGGGATATTTCTGCAATTTTTATCCTTCATGGGGACATTTCTGTAATTTTCTCAAAAGCAGGGGCATTCCTGCAAATTTCTGGATAACAGGAATATATGTGTACTTTTGATGTACACATACACAAACTTTATATCCCCGGGGGCTTTGTGCAATTTTACAGAAGCTTGGTCCCATGTACGGGGCATGTGTGCAATTTTACACATGCATAAAATTTCTCCTCCCCACTGGCCTTTGTGTAATTTTACACAAACCGAGTCCCGCACTGGGGTCTTCATATGGAGAACAAACATGTCCCTTTCCCCCAAAAGGAGGGGGACTTCTCCTCAGCCCCGGGACAGTCCGCCCCAAGTTTCGCCAGAGTGAGGGAGAGAGCCCACATGCAGGGGTCTCCGCGCGAGAGCTTCGCACCTCTGGAAGCCGGGCCCTTTCTTCGTGCCTCCGCCCCTCTATTTATAGGGGTTTTGGCCAGTGGTTCGGGGGGGTGAATGGTTCGGCGCGGGTAGGGTTGCAAACGAACCAATACACTCGACGAGTAGCTCGAAATTCGGCTCGATAAAAACTCGATTCGACTCGTTTATTAAACTAACGAGCAGAGCTTGAACAAAAAAATAAGCTCGGTTCATAAACGAGCCGAGCTTGAACAAAGATATGCTCGACTCGATTATGTTCGCGAACAACTCGTTAAGATACTCGATAACGAACTCGCTAAGATACTCGATAAATTACTCGTTAATATATTTGAAATGATATTTATTAATATATTTAAATTTCTTATAATTAATATGAGGGTACAAATATATTTATCTATTTTTGTAGAGTTATTATTATTGTATAAATTAAACATAAGGATTTAGATGTAAAAGGTTAAATACTAAGGTGTATATTACAAAGATGTAAGTGAGAGTATTTACACAAAATTTAGTTTTAAATAACTTATGCAAATATGGGTATGAACACAAATATGAAAACTTGAAGGTCTCCAAGCACCGCAGTCATCTTCTTCCTTCCCGACTTTGCAGGAGCGCCGCGCCGCGCACGATGGCCATTGCGGCATTGCCCCACCAGGTGAAGCCAAGGGGGCCGCGATCGGTCAATAGAGTGTCCGACGATCGCCGCGGAGCCTCGTCCGCGGCCGGTCCCCCCCCCCGTACAGACCATTGGTGGTGCGGACGCCCCGGTCCGGAGTTGCAGCGGCATGTCGGCGGCTACGGCGGTGCGGACGCCAGCGCGGTGGTTCTGGCTTTGCTAGACACTGTCTGTAGGTCCTCCAGTGGCATCTTCTGGCTGTGCCATAACCCCCTCCGTGACTTCCGACGGCTTACAGCTCCGCCTCCCCCCCCCGGTGGTCGGAGGCCCACACGGCGGTTCCGGTAGTACCGGACGCAATGGCAGTGCTCGTGGTGGGATTCTATGGCTACCCCACCCCTGCACAACGCCACCCAGCCCGCCCCCACCCCGCAGGCCTGCACCTTCTACCCTATGACCAGCCTACCAGGTATCCCATGGGCTTATAGTCCCATATCGGATACAACATTTGTGCCATGCCTAAAAGTTCTATAAAATAGACCCCCCACCTCAACTCCAACCCTGTGTGTCCCTAGGTCCGCTTGGGCTTGAACAAATCAAATATTGAGCTCGATTTCAAGCTCGTTTATTTACCTAAACGAGCGGTAAAACGAGCGCGGACGAGTCGAGTTTGAACTGCAAAAAAATTTCGGCGAGTTTCGAGTTCGAGTTAGGTAAAAAATGAGTGAGTCGAATTCGAGCGGCTTAACGAGCCGAGCTCGAACATGAAAATTTTTTAACGAGCCGAGCTCGAACAGATGTTGTGAAGCTCGCGAGTATCGAGCCCGAGTTTGAACTTATTTTGGAGTGTGCGAGCCGAGCTCGAGCAGAGTGATATTCGGCTCGGCTCGGATCGTTTGCAGCCCTAGGTGTGGGTGGAAGAGGCACGGGCGCCGGTCCACCATGGGCACGGGTGCCCAGGGGCATTGGACCAGGCGGCCAGGGGCGCCGGACCGGGCGTTGGCCCGGCGCGGGTGTCCCCGCGCTGGCCCGGTGCAGGTGGCACCTGCGCGCGGGCCCCACTGGTCCGGCGCGGGTGGACACCTGCGCTGGTCCGGCGCGGGTGTCCCCCGAGCTGGCCCGACGCGGGTGGACACCCGCGCTGGTCTGGCGCGGGTGGTCCGCGCCTGGTCTGGCGCGGGTGGCCTGGCCGCCCCACCGCTTGGGCCACCCTATAAGGTGGACCCGAGGTTGCCTTTTGGCCATTTCCACCTGGGAGAAGCCTTGGAATTTCTGTTTGTCTGTTCTCGGCCGTGCAGTGCACGTGCATGCGTGCGCCCTCGTTCATTTGACGTGCGTCTTCGACCGTTTCACGTGCGTTTGTCTCCGTTTTTATAGACGAGGGATATTTGACCCTTCTGGACACGTGCGCGTCGTGCACGAACTCGGACGCTTCTCTGGACGTTGATTTTGGCCGCCCGAGGTATATGCTCCGTCCTTCGCGAACACTTGAACGTCGCCTTTCGGGTGCACAATCCGAACCGTTCCGACTTGGAATACGATCTCGGGCCCGTTTATCTCAGGTGCTCGAGTGGGGAAGGCCGGGGCTTATTTCTGGACCCTTGTAGCTTTCCGGGTGGATTTGCCGCCCGGGGCTTGTTTAAACCCCGGTATTTTTATCGGGTTCAACAATCCCAAAACTGAGCTGCCTCTCCTAACTGAGGTTGATCTCCCTGTTGCCCTTGTTGGACTTGCTCCTGATGATCCATCTCCCATGCTTATGCTGCTCTTTAGCTTGCCTTCCTCCCTAGCACTACGCCGACTCTGATGTAGTGTTTTCCCTGAAATCTCTCTCATGTTGTGGCAACTTTGCTTTCTTTTCTTCTTCTTCTTCATCATCATCATCAGAATCATCAAGGGGAATTATCCTTTCCCTTCTTAGGCCTTTATCTCTCCTCTGCCTAGTTGGTTGTCTACCAGAAATCTCTTCACATAGTTCTTGCTGTTGTTGAATACAAATTCCCTTTTGCACCTCCTTGGCCTTCTGTGGGGACGTGGAAAAAGGGTTTTTTCAAACCTTCGGTACATGTATGCATATTTATCCATTTTTTTAGGAAGAAAAAGTATGTGTGCATGTATATCTATGCATGGGCGTGCCAGACTGTTGAAAATAAACAGACAAAATTTGATATTTAGGAGGATAGACCCTAAGCCCTCGAGCATTTAGATATATTTGTTCCGCGCGCGTCCGTTTTATCAAGCGATTGGGGTGGTCGTGTACTGGACCATTCCCCACCGACCGGAGTTGGTGTTTTATTTATATCAGGTGAAAATCCAAAGACCTTTGATACGATACGTTTGTTAAAAGACCTTGCCGAAATTAGGAAGTTATAGATGGCGTTTTGGAATCAACAATCATCCTCCAATATATATTTTTTATTTTGCATATATATCCTTAATGGGGGTGTATGTGCCTCCATTAAGTGTTTACATAAGTCATGCCTTCGCATACATGTTATTTTAAACACGGAAGGACTTATTTACGAAATGTCATGGTCCATATATAGACCTGCAATGCGTTCTTCCTTCCAGTCACTGTCTTTCTCGCCGGAGCACGGACGGAGCATGGGCGGAGCACGGGCCGGACGAGGAAACCATGAGAGGTACTCTCCCAAAACTCTTCCAAGTCCCAAAAGTTCAAGCTTCTTTGGAACTCTCCCTCTTTCTTTTTCAGAATTGGATCCGCCCCCCTTCTTCATGGTCCCTACCCCATATTTATAGGGGTTTGAGGGGGCCAAGGGGTGTTGCGGCCCCCTTTGGGCTTTTTGGCGCAACCCCCCCCCCCCCCCATGGATGCCAGAGTCGGGTCGGGTGGCTGGGTCGGCCCCAGTCGATCCCGACCCGAGTCGGGCTGAGTCGTGTCGAGTCGGGCTGAGTCGTGCAGTGGACTTTGCAAACCTAGTCCCGTGGGTGGGTGTTCCCCCCCCCCCCCCCCCAAGTCGGGTCGGCATGGGCCGATTTCGCTCCAAGTCGGCCGACTCGGAGCGTAGTCGGCCGATTTTGCCATCCATGCGCTGGGGGGGTGCGCACAGGGCGAGGGGGCTGCGGAGCACCCCCTGGGGGTGTCTGGGCGCAAAAACACCCCCGCGGGGGGGAGTGTTTTGTGCCGGAACACCCCCGCGGGGGGTGTCTGCGTAAGGGACCCTGCGAGGGTGTCCTGCGCCAGAACACCCCCGCAGGGGGTGTCCGCGCAGGGAAACGGGTGTTCTGCGCCAAAACACCCCCGCTGGGGGTGTCCGCGCAGTACATACCCCCATAGGGGGTGTTCTGAGCGCCAGAACACCCCCGCACAGAACCACCCCGTGGGGGGTGGTTTTTGCGCATAAACACCCCCACGGGGGGTGTCCTGGCCGAGCCAGGCTATAAGTGTGGGCCCCCGGGGTCTTCTTTTGCCCATTTGACCTCTGTTTGACGCCGTTTGACGTCCGTTTGCAGCCGTTCCGAAGCCGTTTATTTCCGTTTTCAAATGCCGGGGCTGTTTTGTCCGCCCGGACACGTGCACGATGTGCGCACTGTTGGACGTTTGATCTTGCCCGGCAGAGGGTACATATCTCGCCATGTCGGACCATCGAACGTCGCGCTTAACATGTCATCCGAATTAAATCGGACTAAAATATGCATTTGAACCTGTTTATCTCAGGTGTTAGAAATGGAGGAGATCGGGGGTTTCTCCCAAAACTCCGTACTTTTTTTTCGGGCGGATTTATCGCCCGGCCTTTGTTTAAGTCCCGGTCTATTTCCAGGTTCAACACCTTCCCATCATATAGGTACTCATCTCAACCATCATGACCTGGGGGCATGAATGGTAATTTCTGGACATTTCCATCAGTGTCTGTAATATGTTGCTTGGGGTTCAATCCATTTATTTTGTGCAATGATTACACTGCACTCTGTTGCTTTCAGTATCAATCAGAAATCCTTGGGGCCACCAAATGTCTTCTTGTGGCTATGGGGATCCCTCTCCCTCTTCAGCTATAATCCTTTTACAACGCAAAGACAAACATGTACCACCATAATTAGTCTCAATGTTGATAACTTTTTCACCAAAATCCCGAAATTAAGCACCCCCATTTTCACATCATGGTACAATTTGGCCAATTAAGTGATTGACACACATACTTGGCCTCCAATTGCACTAATTGGACAAAAGTCAAATTTTAAACTCCAATAGAGTAAAATTTAGAGGTTTTGTCCAATTTCCTGAAATTAAACACCTCCATTTTCACATTGTGATACAATTGGTCAATTAAGTGATTGACACTTAAATTGACCTCAAATTGCACTAATTGGACAAAAGCTCTAATTTTTAAAACCCTAACTAACTTGAAATTTGGGGGTTTTGTTTTATCTACAAACCCTAAATATTCTAATGTCTACATGCACCTCAATCTCCCATTTACAATCTACTACTACAAAGATTCAAGCAAAATCAAACCTATATACATGGTTCTTTCATTTTTAAATATTATTTTTTTTTTCAAATTTTGGAAATTTAAAATCATATTTTTAAAGAGTCTCATTCAAAGAAGAAGAAGAAGTCCGGAAATGTGGGCGAGTAGGAGATCCTTGGCAGTGGCAATCAGGGAAGAAGAGGAACAACTCTGGTGGCCGGTGCATAGGAAAAGAAAACACAGGCCAATCGTGACCAGCTTGGGTGCTGGTCGCGATTGGCCGAGGATATGCTTTAAGCACCTGAGCTTTGGCCCTGCATCGGATACTGGTCGATCCGGAATGATACTTAGTGGATCGGTCCGATACGGGGCCGTCCTGGCTGGCCTTTTCAAGTTTTAAACTTCTTAAACCGGATCGGCAGTATTGGTCTTGGATAGGCTGATCCTGGTCAATCCTTGCCGATTTGGACTAATTCAGTCTGATTTCAGCCGATATGGCCGGAATTTATACAATCTAGGGGGCTACCCACCCCCTCGGAATTCAAGGATGGTAGTGTCGGTTTCGGTATCGGTTTCGGCCTGGTCCGAAACTGAAAAGTATCAGTTTCGGTTTTGCCCAATTTCGGGCATATCTGGTGGACGTGAACTCCCTAAAGAGGGGAGTTCGTCCAGTTTCGCCTGGTTGTGGACCTCCCAGGTCTGAAAATCAATACGTTTTGGCTGTAACTGCCATCCATGCTGGAATTGGATCTCCTAGGCCGATCCAATACGGAATTGGCCGATCCTGATCTGGATCGGCCGATTCCGTGATCTATGCTCTCCATGGTCCCCTTCACCTGCAGGGAGCACTCAACCATAAGTCTCTGTGAACTTGTAGGCCAAATCTCCCTCCTGCAGAACCATGAGGTCAGACCTGAACCAAGACCTCCCATATGGAAAGACAGTACAATGCTCATTAATTGTATGCTCTTTGGCAATGTCAAGACTGGCATTGGGCTGAAACCTGTCATTGCATTATCAGTTTACCTGACGAACCCATGCGAACCTGAAATGGTATAGAAATGCCACAACGGACACACATGATGCAGGACAAGATGTTAAACTATGTGCATGGGAAGAAAACTTATTGAAGAGATTCATAATTGCAAGAATCATAGTCATATAAATAGTGGTCAATTTGAAGGATCTTAATACACTTATTTTTTCTCACTTTTGTTGTGGGTGGAATGAGAAACCCTAATGCAGCTGTATTTCTTCTCTGAGATTTGTAAATCATCCTGGGCACTTGATGACACAACAAACTCTACTATTTCAGTTATCAGGGAGTCCATGATTTGACAGTTTCTATAAACTAGTCAGGGACATAGAAAGAAGACACATGATAACCAAGTGTAGGTGAACCTTACTGGACAGATGATGTTGATTTTAAGGCTATGGAGACAGTTTTCTCTAGCTAAGTTAACAGAAGGTGAACCTTACCGGGAAGATGATGTTGATTTTAAGGCTATAGAGGCAGTTCTCTCCATGGTTTGCTGGTGCGCCGATTCGGGGCGAATCGGATTCGCCCTGATGCGATCCGATTCGCCCTGAATCGTGGCGAATCGGGTCGATTCGCTTGGAACCTGCTGGGCAGTGTTGGTTCTGCCCCAGTTTGGCCAGATTCGCATGGTTTTGATGTTTCTTTGGCTAATTCTATGTTTACAACCTCTTGTGAAGAACATCATGTATAACTGATGATATTTATGCCATGTAATACTACACAAACATCCATTTTCATTCAATTGTATTGGAAATTGAGTACAAACTTCAAAGTATAAACATGAAACGTGAAACATGAAACTCAATTCCAATTGAAAAATACAATGAGACTCATATCAACTAAAAAGTACAAACCTGAAATTCAAATCCAAATACAAACTACAAAGTACAATGAGTCTAGTATCCCCAATATCCCTGCTGATATGGATCATATGTACCCCACTGGGGCTGGACAGACTCATCCGACTCTGAGGGCAGCTCCCCAATAAGATGATAACTTTTGGTTCGAGACACAAATGAACAGAACTCATCCCAAGTCATCATGGTGTTGTATCTTCTCCGAAACTCCCTCACAAAGTGGTCCCACACCTCGCATCCAGGACGGACTATCCTCAAACTCGCCATTTGCACATCCTCTGCAGAAGCATCAATCTGCTGAACAGGAACAGGAACAAGAACATGAACATGAACATGAATAAACGGAGGTGGATCAAAATATGGTGCAGGGTAGCCTGTGGTGGCGTAGTCACTATAGCCACTGGAGTAGCCTGTGTCGGACTCTGGCTGATAACTATATCCCCCATAGCCATAGGATCCCACAGACTCATGTGTGCTCATTCTCTCAAAATCAGATAACATAGTGTTATAGCTATCACTATCCACTGCTGAACCTTCTGCACGACCACCTTCCCTAAACTTCCGCCTAATATTGTAATGCACTGGGCCGCCATGATCGGTATCTTGGGTGCAATGGCCACCATAATGCTGCTCCGCTGTGAATTCTATCCCACCACCCCCGCCCCCTCCCCCATCTCCATCACCTCCCCCATCTCCATCACCTCCCCCTACAGACCCACTCGGTGAACCAGTTGTCATGGAGTCATGGGAGCGGCTGCTGGGTAATCGTGGCGATTCCTCTGGAGGTGTTTCTTCTGCATTTGGATCCAATGTTTCTAAATCTGCAATATCAAGTGGATCTAAATTAGGGGCAGCCATTTTTTTCTTTCCCTTGGATCCCCAGGATAACCAACTCTTCTTCTTTTGTGCTGGGGCGGTTGGCTCTCTAATGACAATGCCTTTGGCTGGGCCACCTGCTTGACCTATGCCCTTCCCCTTCCCTTTCGTTGGTTGGGATGTCGCCACCCCCTTTCCTTTCGTTGGTTGGGATGGAGTAGCAGCTTGCGTATGCGACCCCTTCCTTCTTGGTTGTGCGGAAGCAATTGCACGTGCTTCTCTCATAAACTGTGAGTGGGCTGAAGGGCCTAAATTCATCAATCTTTCAAACTCTGCATCATCATCAACAATTGCACCACCTGCAATAGTCCCCAACATTACAATTATGCAACAGACAATGACAAAACAATGAATGAACATGTTTAACAAATTATAACTACTGTCTCACCTCCCGCACTTATTGATAAGTCGCCAAGAAGATCTACCTCCTCTTCTGAATCGCCCCGAAATTGACAAGAATGTGGTTGTCTCCCTCCTCCCACATCTCCATCACCTCCCTCCTCTTCTGTAGCTTCGACAGCTCTAGCTAAAAATGTGTTTGGACGAGGTGGATCTTCTGGATCATCTGCCTCCTCATCTAACTCGTACTCTTCCGCTCTTTGGTCGCTCGTGCAACCCATGCAACCATTGGGTCTTCATCATCTCGTAAGAACCCAATGTCAACTGGATCATACTCCACCTCCCCCCTCTTTGGATCATCTGTTAAATGCTTCACCCTCAACCTCATATTGTAATGCACATACACCAATTGTCCAACCGCCTATGTGACAACCTGTTCCGGACTTTGGTGTGTATCAATGCAAAGGTGCTCCAGTTTCTCTCACACCCACTGGAGGAGGAGGTCTGCGACAGGATCTTCACTGCAATTTTCCTTAATATGGGTGTCGAGAGCCCAAAGTTGAACCACCAATCAGCTGTAAAAAAAATTAGTTTTCCTCGATTAGTCAATGGTTGAGTTTACTAATATCTAATTATGTAAGGGAAAGCACATTACCGCTATCATTGTGGTCCCGACCAGCAACAGCGGATGGCTCCGCAAAACTCCCAACCGCTTCTCGAAAGCTCTTCATCTGCCGCAATGAAGTCCATTAGATAAAACTTTTTGTGAATAATTGACATAAACATAATGTAGGTAGATTAATGCTCGCCTGATCAATAGCATCTGTTGCATCCAATGGACTCCTTGACAGTCTTTCAACAACCCGTGTAAAGGCGGCAATCAACTGATCCTCGTACGATAGCTCGAACGCATAATGGTACGCAGGATGGAGATAGTAAGCTGCAATGAGGGTATAAAATGAATTAGTTTAATTGTACTAAAAATGAAAGTTATAAACCAAGTTGAAGTAAAATTTTCTCACCCGCCATATGTAGATCCCGACTCATTTGTCGGTCCACCGATCCTCAACAACGTCTAAGACCAAGTGATGCGAAAGCGGGACTACGGACAACGCAAATTCGGCGATAACGACATCTTTATGACTTGGCGAGAAGTTCTCACAATATTGATGTATTTATTTTAGTTATTTGGGTATTTGATTGTAAGAATAAGGTCCAAATGAGGTCCAATAGCACGTTTTCTATTTTCTAGTCATTTTCGGGTGCGAATTTTGCACTATTTTTAGGTCCAAGGATATTTTAGTCCGAAGAGTCAAAATAGGGTTAGGGTTAGCCTAACTCCTATAAATAAAGTGTAACGGTTGTTTGAGAGGTTAATGAAGATTTGATGAGCTTTTAGCCGTCTTGTCTTCTCCAGCGGGGTGGAATCCCCAGGGTGGAAGCCCTTCTTCGGCGGGGTGGATTCCCCGGGGTGGAATCCCCAAAACCTGCACTTCTTCTTCCTCCCGCCGCCTTCTCCCTGTTTTCCTGTCATCTTCGCTTCCCCGCCCGCTGTCCCGCATCAAATTGGTATCAGAGGGTTCGCTACAGTACTGGTCCGCTACAGTACAACTGCGTACAACGCGCTCTAGTTCCGCGGCAGCCCCATAGAGTTCTGCTCTGTCACCCAGGTTTGCACATTCTATTTATCGACCAGTCTGTAAGTCTTGCTATGTTTTGGAACGATGGATTGTGGATTGTCTGAATCACCTACCAACTTTTGGCGCAAATGTGATCAACGTTTGGTGAGAATAGATAATCTTCTTCAACAATTATATGACGAGTTGGTCAAACGAGAGAAGATTGTCTATGAAGCTGACTCCTCAATTATTAAGGAATCTGAAAACCTACTAGTTGAAGTATCCTACGAAGCAGATGAATCTTTGATAGATGAGTATTATCAACAACTTGAGTCTGAGAATGAGTTCCTTAAGGAGAATGAGTTGGCAAAGGATGAGACAATAGGAGTTGCGGTCGAACAGCCAAATGATATACAAGCTCCTCTATCTGTACTTACTTCAGTTGATGGGCCTGTTCTACCTGATGTGCTACCTCCGTATCAGACTATTGATGTGATCGAGTGGGAGCAACCCTCAGTTGATCTGATGTGGCTGACATTTTGTGATTCGTCGATGGTGCACCCGTTCGTGGTCCTTGATACGAACGTCTGTGTGAAGTTTTATATGTGCACTCTAGTGTTCGTTTTCCTCTTATTTCGACACTTCAAAATGCGAGGACGAATTTTTTCGAAGAGGGGGAGATTGATGCGAAAGCGGGACTACGGACAACGCAAATTCGGCGATAACGACATCTTTATGACTTGGCGAGAAGTTCTCACAATATGATGTATTTATTTTAGTTATTTGGGTATTTGATTGTAAGAATAAGGTCCAAATGAGGTCCAATAGCACGTTTTCTATTTTCTAGTCATTTTCGGGTGCGAATTTTGCACTATTTTTAGGTCCAAGGATATTTTAGTCCAAAGAGTCAAAATAGGGTTAGGGTTAGCCTAACTCCTATAAATAAAGTGTAACGGTTGTTTGAGAGGTTAATGAAGATTTGATGAGCTTTTAGCCGTCTTGTCTTCTCCAGCGGGGTGGAATCCCCAGGGTGGAAGCCCTTCTTCGGCGGGGTGGATTCCCCGGGGTGGAATCCCCAAAACCTGCACTTCTTCTTCCTCCCGCCGCCTTCTCCCTGTTTTCCTGTCATCTTCGCTTCCCCGCCCGCTGTCCCGCATCACCAAGTGTGCATAACGAGGGGACACGTTGTGGATCTTTTTCTTTGCAGCTTCAATTTTTGCATAAACCAACCCTATGCTTGGTCTCCTATCCCCATCAACCACCCTCAAAACCTCATAAAGAGGTTCAATGATTTGCACCAGCTTGAATACTCGGTCCCAGAAATTAGCGTTGCAGACTATCCCTTCAACATCTTTACCATCAGTAGTCCCTGCGAAAGTGCTCTGCATCCATCTGTCTGTCCTAAACATGCGTTTTAGACCATCTTTGTGCTTTAGGAGACTTTGTAAGGCAATGAAATTAGTTGCAAAACGGGTGATAGCCGGCCTCAACAACTCTCCACCTGTGGACTCTCTCATCCACGCCAACACAACATGATGATTATAAATGTACCTTGTGATTTTCTGCCCAGCCTCCACCACCGTCCTGACAGGTCGCAATGTGCCAATCTCTTTCAACATCAAATCTACGCAGTGTGCTGCACAAGGAGTCCAGTAAAGATGAGGATAAAGAAGCATCAACTCCTCACCTGCCTTCTTGTATGCAGAGCCATTATCGGTCACCACTTGCACAATATATTGCTCTCCTATCTCATCCACAACCTCCCGCATCAAAGTTAGAATATATTCAAAATTGTGCACTCTATCGGATGCATCAACAGATTTGTGGTAGAACACCTGTCTATCACAATACACAAGGAAGTTGATAAGACTATTCTTGGTCGTACCTGACCAACCATCACACATCAATGTGCAGCCATATTTCTCCCACTTTTTTTTGAAGCCTTGGATATATGACTTTATCTCCTGCACTTCTTCATCTAGATATCTCCCTGCCAAGTCTCTTGATGATGGTGGTTGCACATGAAGCCCTTGTCGTTGTACCTCCTGGATCATAGTTTTGTAATACGGGCTGTTAGCTGCATTGAATGAAATGCCCGAATGATGCCACCATTTTGCCACTGCACGGCCTAGCTTATATCTAGGCCCTTGCTGGTTGTATGCATCATCAATTCTGGTTTGTTTTCCATGCTCCCGAGAATATAAATGCGGATCCACCTCTTCTAAGGTTACACCTGTGGATCTCTTCCTTTGCCCTTGGTGTTGGTCTGGGTTTGGTACGTCGGTTGGAATATGAGTGAAGTAATCACCCACATTGGAGTACCGACGGGACTGCGTCTCACCCCCAACTCTACTACCACTGCCACCACTACCACTCCCAACCTCAAAGCTCCCTATCTGCTCAGGGACATCAGGCACATCAGGTTCCTCATTGTCATCTTCATCTCGTTGCCTTCCCGAGATGATCCTCTCCTGCATCTCCCTGTCCGCCTTCTTTCTTTGCGACTCGGCACGAACACCCTTCAAGTGTTCAATCATGATCCGCTTCACTTCAGCAGGCACCGATTTACAACCTTGGACATCATGGTACCCTGCAAGCCGCCCACCTGCAAGGTGCTTCTTGAGGCGGGAGACGCCCCCTCCTTGCCCCGTATGGCCGCAGTAGTTGCACTTGTAATTGTGCCTGTTGCCCATTACAGTCCCGTGCTGCCACCCAATGTCCTCACTAGCAGCTTTCTTCGGTGCCATCTACATAAAATAATTAATCATTAAATTTCATCTAAAAATACATTTTCTATTTTTTTATAAATAATTTCAGAAAATTACACATAGATGAACATGGCCAAATCTATGTGTAAGAAATATAGATTCAAAGGAGAAATGGTGGAAAGTAAACATTAAACACTTGCAACATCATGTTTGAATTATTTCTGATTTTTTTTTCAGAACTTCAAAATTAAAAGAAAATGGGCAAATGTATGTGGAAAAATTGAACATTCAAGGAGAAATGGTGGAAAGTAAACATTAACACTTGCAACATCATGGTTCTAAATTTTGATTTTTTTAAAAAATAATATCGTTGTAATTTCTGTTTTTTTAAATAATTTCAGAAAATAAAAAAATGGAAGAACATGGCCAAATCTATGTGTAAGAAATGTAGATTCAAGGAGAAACGGTGGAAAGTGAACATTAAACACTTGCAATATCATGTTTGAATTATTTTGATTTAAAAAAAATATTTTCAGAAATTCGAAATTAGAAGAAAATGGGCAAATCTATGTGAAAAAAATGGAAGATTCAAGGGAGAAATGGTTGCAAGTGAACACTAATTGCAACATCATCTCCCAAGAGTATACTTCCCATCCATCAACATAAAACAGAAAAAAATTGAAGATACAGGAGGGTTACCTTCAAAACAGTCAAAAGGATGAAGAGAGGGATGAGAGAAGCCCAAGAACACCTCCAAGCACCTTCCAATCCACGTAGGAAGCCTCCTTGGGTCTCCTAGAGTGTAGATCTGGGGTTTCCTTGAGGGAGAAGGGGGAAAAATGGGGGAGAAAGGGGCTGGCGGCGAGACTCCTACGAATCGGGACTGCACAGTCCCGATTCGCTGGGCATCGGCGTATCTAAAGGGGGCGGAGCGTGGCGGATCCGCGTATCGGGGCAGATCGGAGCGGATCCTCCGATACGCGGCCGGCCGGCGGATCCTTGCGGATCACGCATCGGCCCGCCCATGATCCGCTCCGATACGGGCGGATCGGGCCGATGCGCTCCGCCACGACAAACCCTGGTTCTCTCTAGCTAAGTTGTTGTTCAGGCATCCTCCACTGAATTCCCACCAACATTGGCTAACCACAGTTGCTGCTCCATGAAAGCCCTATGGGAAGCATGATATCCTGTATGCTTGTGCCCTCAATGTTGCAGTTGGATCCCATTACCACATCCATAACATACCAGACCAGAAATTAGATCCTTCATACAACACTCTGAAAATTAACAGCCATTCCAATGTCATATTACACCACAACTTGTAGTTCTGTATATCCCGAGAAAAGAAGCCAATACAAAATTCTAGAAGTATGCAAAAGCACACTAAATCATTATCTTTATCACCTTTTCTTTTGACATGCTTTGTATAAGAATTTTGTGGTAATTCCTAAAAGCTGCTATGCTATTTGATTCTGGAGGAAAAATGATAAGAAGAATTTTCAAGATTTGCTAAAACTGTAGGTTGTCAATGTTGTGAGGATTAGAACTGTGTCATAGTTCATTCAGCAAATTTACATCATATTGAATAATATAGTCATGTTCATCTTGGGAATCAGACAAAACCATGGAATGTTTAGCCCTTTTATATAATGAATCATACTCCTAGATGATGAATTACATGTGTTTGACAGAGAGCTTCTAAAGTAAAGAGGTGTTAACGATTTCATTAGTATTTGAACCAGTGTTTTCTTCCTGTATATGTATCGTCCCTTTTAATGGTAAGAGCTTGCTGTTGTGACTGTGTATTTGAGAATTTTGATTTGTACTGAGCTTGTTCTAGCTTTAATGTTGGGAGAGGTCTTGGTTTGTGTTGTAAGGTAGTAGATTGAAGTGGATTTATTGATTTGGATTTTCTGTCATGCTATCTGATCAACTAATCCATTTTAGGACAATCTACTATAACATGCAGTTAAACTAGCTCATTACTAGCCATTTTCCAGTGACCAACAGTGGGTAGCTGGGGCTTTTACGTGTCTGTATAAATCCTTCTGCACCCCTTCTAGGCACCAAAAATTTCTTTCCCTCACTCTTCTCTCTTATAGCTTGACCTTCTCTTCCTCACTCTTTAGTTATTTCTAAAGGTCTTGTCTTGTCCTGGTCATGAACCTTCCACCTGCGGCAACGTCTTGCATTCTGATGTCAAAATTGTGTAATGTTTTCTACATCGTTTACTTTCTTTTGAGCACAAGCATATGCAGATGGTGTGGATAATATTGAGCAACTTGGGAGTTGGGATAAGACTTAAGGTGATTGAGCACTACCTTATTATGCTTTATCTAGTATTATTGTAATATTTAGCATTCATGGTGCGGATAGCATTCATGGTGTGGATAAGATTTAAGGTGTGGCTATACATTCATGTCCACTGCACAGTATGTTTAGCATCATCAGATAGTCTATTGCATGCCTTTGTGCTTCAGGAGGGGAGCAAATCTTCTTTGACATTTTCCCTTTGGGTTTTAGCATTAAGACATTTTTCCCTTTCTCCTTTTCAGGTTGAATTTGTTGGTGGTCCTATGTGTTGGAACACACGCACCTTTTCAGCATCAGCATGTAAGGACATCTAGATTCTAGATTTTGAGTGAAATTTATTATTTTGTTTTTCATGATAAGAAGATAATTCCTATTACCGGTTTTACTGCAGAAGTGGTGTGATGCAAGCAGTGTTAATTGGAGCAAGTCATCTCCTGGACCCTCATAAGTTGCTCCTTAGGAGGATACTCTTACTGATAAAACCCAAACACCACTATGTAGATGCTCTGTTCCATGACATCACAAACTACCTATCCATGACCATGCTTCAACATAATCCATACCCCCAGGTACTTCCGTACAAACTAAAATATATTCGACAGAAGCCAAAGTACTGATGTGCA